>CAKAOI010028104.1:60569-135694 GCA_916701655.1 Sebastiscus albofasciatus | reverse complement strand
GTTTAGAACATTATGATAGAAGTATATTATGTGCATTGCCATGCTGTTATGTCTCATAAATTGTTACAGGAATTTTTGGGTTGAATTTTGATTGTTACACAGATTTGGTGCTAATTTAACCATTTTTTACAACTCAAAAATTGATAAAAATGATCAATAATCCCTCCAAAATACTACATTAAGACACCAAGACCTTGAGGAACACCATAGAAAAAGTCATTCTGTGATTTGGTATCAAAACATTTTGACATTTGGAGATTTCTGCAAGAATTGCACTTTTTGCGATTAGATGGCGAGCAATTCTGTTCAGGAAACTGCTCAGAAACTCCCCTATCGTCATTCTAGCTAGATTCTAGATCTAGATCCTCTGAATGCTCTAGGTCTGTAGTTTGTGGCTGTAAAGTTTCATGAGGCTGTGATTATCCTAGAGGTCACCACAGGTCATTTTTATGCAGAAAGGTCAAGTTTAAAAAAAGAGGTTCAGAACATCTCCAACTGTCAAAAGTTGTTGATACCAAATGACAGCATGGCTTTTTCTATGGTGTTCCTCAAGGTCTTGGTGTCTTAATGTGGTATTTTGAAGGGATTATTGATCATTTTTTATCAATTCTCGAGTTGTAAAAAAAAAATGGTAAATTTAGGCACCAAATCTGTGTAACAAATGGTATCAACCCCAAAAATTGCTGCAACAACTTATGAGACATAATAGAGCACGGGAATTTCTGATTTATGACTAGAACAACTTGACACAAAGTGCTGAGCTGCATCTCAAATTAATCTTCAGGTTCCCAGCTTTTGGATGATGTACACCACTTCTATATGACATCTAGTGTTGACCATTTATCTGCCCCTGAACATCCCCTTGTTGTTGAATTGATGGGTCACTGGTATCGATTGCTGCACCCTACTTTATGGTCATTTTGTGCAATGAGACATCAAAATCTCAATGTATTGCACGTTTAACCAGAAGCAATCGGAAAAAAAACAAACAAAACCTTTTGCTCCACCGTTTGTGTGTTGCCACCTGCATGTGCCTGTACTTTATGGCAGATCTTAAGAAATAATAGTCCCTGTAGCTTCCCATAGATTCAATCAATGAAAAACTCACTGTATGTATCCCCCCCAGGGTGACCAATTTCTTTTAGGTGTCTACCTCGTACAGATCCAGCATCTGGTTCCCTCCGATTCCTCTAGTGGTCTTGACATTTTCCATGGCCAAGGTGAAGTAGATCCCTCTGGTGTCGGACAAGTAGAGGTTATAGGTGTCATTCTGGTTCCACTCCTGCACCGCCGCAAATACCTGCTTCTCATCAGTGCTGACGATGTGTAAATCCTATTAGGGAGCGGGGAGAGATTGAGAGGAGTTATGAGTGGAAGCGGAGAGGTGACGGATTAGAACACGCTGACCCCGTAGGACTGGTCATGAGATCAATGCTGTGGCCTGAATATAAATGGTCGACAACATACTGTAATCTATTGAGGCTCACTCTGAGTGTGGCACCAAGACTAAAAGTATGACTTTAAAGGGACATTAATGCCAGCTTCTAAAGGGAAAACAAACTGAAAAAAGGTAGTGACACGCCTGTGGCTTAACACATTTTTTAACCGATCTACATAAATTTCACCGTTGTGACAACATCAAATTCAGAAGCTTTCAGCAATAGGAATGGGAATACTTAATTGAGTCTATGATTAATTGACTGTGTGACAGTCTGAAATTAGAACAGATTTCAATGAGTCATGAGTAAAAATAAAATAAAAAAAATGTCTGCAACTTACCTTAGGTAGGGAATATTTGGGTAGTTTGATTTGTATAAATGAGTCTCTCTTGTAGGACACGTAATAGGTGGCTCGCCCTGATGTGGGAACCTACAACACAAAGAACAATTTATGTTATGCTTTCAATATTACATGCAATGTTTCCCTCAATAGACAACATGGGCAGCTAAAAAAAATGTTGGCATTGTACGTTTCTGCAAACTATGGGATACGTTAAACGTTGATGTTTCTGAACGAAAAATATGTTTCTTCAATACATTTCGTATCAGCCTTGTACCGTGCTTGCAGAAACTATTGGTTAAGTTTAGCTGACAAAACTACTTAGTTAAGGTTAAAAAAAAAAATCATGTGTTGTGTCGAAATAATAACGTAATGTAAGGTAATAATGTAACGTAAGGTAACAACGTAACGTAAAAACATAACAACGTAACGTATAAACATAACGTAAGGTAACAACGTAAGGTTACAACGTAAGGTTACAACGTGACGTAACAATGTAACGCAACAACATGACAAGGTGACGTAACAAGGTGATGTAACAAGGTGGTGTAACAAGGTGGCGTAACGTAACAACATGATGTAATGTAACAAGGTAACAAGATAACAAGGTAACAAGGTAACAAGGAAACAACGTGACAAGGTAACAAGGTAACAACGTCACAAGGTAACAAGGTAACATCACAATCGTAACAATGTAACAACCGTGAATAAATAACAATCACCTTGCATAATATTACGTAACAACCGTAACAGCGTTGCCTAACAAGTGTAAAGTCGACGTTGACTTTTGGTTTCACACGGAACAGCGGTGTCCTTGGTGAAAGTCCCGTGTTTGTTTGACCCATCCACCACCCCTCCCACCCTTAGTGGTCTTTCTCATTTTTTATACTACACTCGTTATTATACTATGTAACTTTCAATAACTGAAATGTGATACACTACGTCACTTGCTCTGCTTGTTGCTGTTTGTACTACTTTACTTGCTCAGACTGAATGCAAACATGTCCACATTCAACGTATCTGTATCGTATCAATAGAGGTTTGGTTTTATTTGAGTGTTGTTTCAGCAACATTTTACTTCTCTTCCACTATTTGTCTTAGCACTGAGGTGATGGACCTCTGCTGCTGAACAAATGCTGGGGACACCTTGTATTGAAGGCCTCGTGTGTAACCTCATCACTGACACCATACCATATTTTCTCCAATCAATTAAAGTGGTGGGTGAAAGCGCACATCACTCACTCTCTCTCTCTCTCTCTCTCTCTCTCTCTCTCTCTCTCTCTCTCCCTCTCTTTTTCTCTGCTGGTTACACAGGACATTTTTTTTTTGGGACATGGCCATTTATAGCGATCTCCTTCCTTGCATTCAGAGGATGCTGCCCTTTCTAGGTGTCAATGCGCTCGGTGGTTTCAAAGTGGACTTTGGTAAATATCTCGTAGGACGATCAATAGTCTCATTATTCTTTGTCAAGAGAAATCTTTAAGTTGCCTAACCAAGCCTCATCCGCAGGCTAAGAAAAAAAGAATTTGTCCATAATGGTCTAGACCCTTTGCAAACACTCCAAGCTGTTAGTTGTGAGCTTATGCAGTAAGAAAAAAAAAAACAGGGTTGGTAGGTGTTGGAAAATTGGCATTAGCCTCAAGGCCACGGAAGCCAGGCACTTTATTCACATACACACACATAAAGACGCAGAGCAAAGTGAGACCGCTGCTCCATAATACACTTCTTCCATCCTATCAATAACGACATGAAATTCATTAGAGCAAAACCTTCAAATCAAACCTGTGGCTTTCTGCTGAAGAGAAGTGATATCAGTATTAATGTTGAATGACAGGGCTGGTTCTTTTACTGATCTTGTAAGTGCTCCGAACGGCTCAGAAGAGAGAAAACAAGCTCGGAGAGGAAATATAGCGGACTAGCGGTGAGCACTGCAGAACAGTCCCACATGCAATCGAGTGAAGGAGCAGGAGATCGATGGCGGGGTAACCAGAGGCGGTTTGAACTTTAAGAGGAATTGGTATGATTGATTTTTTCCCCCCCCATCCCTTTCAGGATCTTTCGTCCGTGACGCATACGTGTTAAAATGTGGAGGTGCTAGAATTGAAGGGGAGGTTTAGGTTGAGTGCTTGTGAGTTTACTTGAAAGACTTGGGAGAGGTCAAACAGGATTGAAGGATCTTTGGAGAACAACTCTATTGCTTTGTCTAATGTGCTGCCAGTACCGGTAAGGTTTCCGGAGGAAGGATTTGCCTGCAGGTGGCTCAGGTAAGTAGGATTCCGAAAAAAAAATCCCTGTTCTCTACTGAATAAAACGTTTGGTGGGATCAAACAGTGAGAAGAGCACCATTATAACTAATACTACAACTGCTACTAGGGGTGTGTCATTACATTTATTATATCATATGTATTATATCATTATACAGGGGGTTATGATTCAAATTAGGGCTGTCAATCATTAAAATATACAAAATATTGTCAATAGTTAATCGCAATTAATCTCAAATTAATAGCACATTTTTATGTCTGTTCAAAATATACCTTAAAGGGAGATTTGTCTTTTTAGTATTTATACAAATTTTTATAAGAGTATTTTATACTGTTATCAACATGAGATTGGACAAATATGCTGCTTTATGCAAATGTATGCATGTATTTATTATTGGAAATAAATTAACATCTCAAACAATGACAGATATTGTCCAGAAACCCTCACAGGTACTGCATTTAGCATAAAAAAATATGCTCAAATCAGAACATGGCAAACTGCAGCCCAACAGGCAACAACAGCTGTCAGTGTGTCAGTGTGCTGACTTGACATTCATAAAGTAGGCATGTAAAGGGGAGACTCGTGGGTACCCATAGAACCCATTTGTATTCACATATTTGGAGGTCAGAGGTCAAGGGACCCCTTTGAAAATAGACATGACCGTTCGTTTTTGTTTTTTTTCAATATGTTGCGCAAGTTTGGAGCGTTATTTAGCCACATATTTATTATAACATGGTTGGTACCAATGGATTCATTAGGTTTTTTAGTTTCATATGATACCAGTATCTTCAATCTATCTTTAAAACTGAGCCCGCTACAACCTAAAAATCGCAAGTCGCGTGTTAAATGTGTAAAATAAATTAGAGGCGTTAAAACAAATTCACGCGTCATTATCACGTTAACTTTGACAGCCTTATATTCAACAGATTGTAATACTGTAAGCAAGGCGATATGTTGCGATTTATTAAATCTAATTTTAGGAATGTAAAATGTAAAAAAAAGTTTTTTTAAAAAAGTTTTTATGTAATCAGAACAGTGCGATCTATTTACATTCATCACAGCCCTGTCACATCCAACATCAGAACACTACTTTTGGCAATCAGAGCCACTGTCTGCTACGAATCATACTGCATAAACTGTAAATGATTAATTACAAGTTGCTACAGTGTTTTTGAGAATCAATACAGTATAACAAATTGTAATATTGTGAAGTGTGTCCACATTTTCTTACTGGTATCATATGAAACTAGAAAAACCCGAAGAATTCATTAGTACCAACCAACCAAAGGGGTCCCTTGACCTCTGATCTCCAGATATGTGAATGAAAATGGGTTCTATTCAATTCAATTCAATTTATTTTTATATAGCGTCAAATCATAACAGAAGTTATCTCGAGACACTTTTTATATAGAGCAGGTTAAGCCCGTACGCTATAGTTCTATGGATACCCACGAGTCTCCCCTTTACAGACATGCCCACTTTATGATAATCACATGCAGTTTGGGGCAAGTCATAGTCAAGTCAGCACACTGACTCACTGACAGCTGTTGTTGCCTGTTGGGCTGCAGTTTGCCATGTTATGATTTAAGCACATTTTTGTTATGCTAAATGCAGTACCTGTGAGGGTTTCTGGACAATATATGTCATTGTGTTGTGTTGTTAATTGATTTCCAATAATAAATATATACATACATTTGCATAAAGCAGCATATGTGTCCACTCCCATGTTGATAAGAGTATTAAATACTTGACAAATCTCCCTTTAAGGTACATTTTGAACAGATGAAAAAATGTGTGATTAACTTACGATTAATCACGATTAACTATTTTAATCTATTGAAAGCCCTACAAAAAATTTAAAACATAAATTTACTTCCACAAATGTATATTTGTAAAGTACATTTAGCTGATTTAGGTGATTTTAGGATTTTATAAATGATGTTTTTTCAGTGATGATCTGTTATTATCACCATAACAGTGTCATTTAAGATTTTTGGAGGACATGGGTCGTCCAACTCTCTGGAGCAAGAGAGTGCTCTTTAAGTTTACTATAAGTTAAGGTTCTGAGATTTGTCTGAATACTTTTGGAGGCGGTGCCAGGAGTTTCCTGCTCTAACGTGCGTTGGTCTCATAGCCACCTTTGGAAGGAGATACACGTTTGAAGAGGCGAAGAGGGAAGCAGAAAACATACCCTGGTATTCCTAAACACCGGTGCTGAAAACACATTTAACAGACATAAAGCACCATACCAATTGTTGGAGGTAAATTTGAATAAAATTGTTGTGGACTAGCCGTGTAATTATGCTGACTTTTCCTGTTGACTTTTAAATGCGTGAAACTCATTTGCACAATGTCAAAGTAAATAATATTCACGCTGTAGAGAAAATTAAAATACAACCCATGAATTGCAACTGTGTTACTTGGAATTCAGGACATTACCATTTCAGATTTTTTCTGTTGCTCAAATCATGATTAATATGACACACCGGGCAGTGGCTAAGGATGAATATTTAAACTCGACTGGCTTCACAGAAAAACAAAGCACAAATGTTCAGTTGAGGTCAAAGTAAAATGAGTCTTACATATTCCCTTTGTGCCGAGCACTGAGAGATATTGTATATGGAACATTTGCATAGAAAACACATATCTGATTTTATGGCAGTTGAGGTGAAAATAGAAGTAAAGAAGCAAGTCTAATAATAAATCTGCTTCAGCAATATTTTGAATATGAATGACATATATTGACACATTATCACTCGTCAAATACCAACGCTTAGTCAGTTGCCCTTATAGTGATCACGTCTGTCTGGGTCAAATTGATCACTATAAGCGGATGTTTATCACCTCCACCAAGGCCGAAGGCCTAGGAAGGAGATTATGTTTTCACCGGCGTTGCTTTGTTTGCTGGTTTGTCTGTTAGCAGGATTACTCCAAAAGTCCACAATGGATTTGAATGAAATGTGTTGGAGGTGTGAAGTGTGGCACAATGAACAATCCATTAGATTTTGGTGGCGTTACGGATCATGATCCATACTTGGGCAGCTTGGTGGAGGTCTGCGCTCTCCGAGTGCCATTCTAGTTATAATAGACTCTTAGTTGTTGTGCATCATTTCTCATGCAGATTAATATCTAATGCCAATTCTTCTGCCTTTTCCCTCATTTTCCCTCGGCATGGAGGGACTGCAGGCAAAGCGTCGCAAGGCCAGTTAAAGATCGGAAAAAAGTTTCACTTTTGGGGGCATTACGTGACCAGGCATTAGCAATACACTTGGCGAGGGCACTTTCCTCCATTCACATTCATTTTTCATTAGGAGAAAATGACTTTCCTTTTCCCGTCATGATATCAATGTGCACGCAAAAAATCAAAACATATCATAGTAGTAGTTTGACCCATCCACCACCGTTCCCTCCCTCCCGCCTTTAGCGGACTCTCACGCTATGAATACTACGTCACTTGCTCCGACCATAGAATAACGCAGCGCGTGGGTTTATATTGGAGTTAGTTGAAAGCATGGTTCGTCACATAGAATTGCTTAGGGTGTCTCTGTGCGTCGGTTTCCGATGCCGAGGGGCGCTTACCAAACAGCGGTATTTGACGAGTTTGGAGTGAGAACGGGTTGTTTTCCTAAACCTAAGTAGTAGTTTGTTGCCTGAACCTAACTGCAGCCGTTTCATGTTAATGACGTGGCATGAAGTGACACGTGAAAAACCTAAAATGTGTCATCATGACATGCAGAATGGCCTTAAAGGTCCCACGTTGTGCTCATTTTCAGGTTCATGCTTGTATTTTGGGTTTCTACTAGAACATGTTTACATGCTGTAATGTTTAAAAAAATGTTTTTTCTCATACTGTGTGTCTGAATATATCCGTATTAACCCTCTGTCTGAAAAACTTTGTTTTAGCGCATTTCAACGGAATGGCAATGGAATTGCGTTGCTAGGAAACAGAGTGGGTCCATGTTTACATCCTGTCAGCTGATGTCATTCACATACACTGCAACAGGAAATAAACGCAGACACATTAAGTATGTTTACATTTTAAACTGTGAAATGGTCTAAATATTGTATATTTGTGACATCACAAATGGACAGAAATCCTGACGGCTTGCTTCAAACCCACAATTTCTGAATACGGTCTGTGTGTATTTCTCCGTATACTGAGCGTTTTGATTAATTAGTTTATCAAAATAACAACCCAGAAATAGACAAGCTACTTATAGACACACATGACGATGTCTACATGGCATAATGCATATATATAGTTCCAGGTATGTACTGTTTGGAGCCCTACCTGTATGAATATGTAGTCATCTTGAACCACCAGAGAGCTGATGTCGATGTATCCAGGGAATGGGTAGTTCCTGTTAGCTTCTGTGCACACCGGAGCTCTGCATGTGACATACTGCACGTCTGTCACATAGGACGACATACAGAAAGCATGAAGATTTTATGACCACTGTATGCTGCATCTCTGTATGTTGAGCCGTAGCAACCCCTTATCTATAACACATGATCTTTTGAGAGCATCTTTGAATGGTAGCTGTTTTTCTCAACAATAGGCTGCAGATAATTAAAGTAGGAGAATATGTATGTATGAACTGTCAAGGTTCCACCTGTCTATGCCGACTGACATTTTCTCTGACTAATTTGCCTCTCTTTGAGAAATACTTGTTTAGATACCACAACAAGCATCTTGAACCTGCCAATCACACCACGATTATATGAGGAAAGAAAAGCAATGTTTATATCCCAAAGCGCCGCTATTCCGACATCACTGGCTGGCATAAACAGTTTCACCTATGTCACTTATAGAGGACCTTGGTGGTACTGCCATTCAGAGTTACGGAGCTGACATTCATCGAGTGAAAGGAGAAGAGAAGAAAGGCCGTATTAATCAAGACTCATGCACTGTGGGTTTACTGGTGGGGCGAGCCGGGGCTGTTTCCCTGCGGGGACGCCTTCTTTTCTCCCAGGAGGAATTCATTCCTATCGAGACCTGTTCATTACTCCTCGTTGATGTGTATGCGTGTGTGTGCGTATGTGTGTGTGTGTGTGTGGGAGACTCACTTCCATCCGGTGTATGAGCCTCCATGTGGACCAGATCCGGCTCCTTGTCGAGGCCGGAGACAGACCTTGGAGAGAATGACAGACCGTGGAAGAATAAATAACGACAATGAATAGAATGGGGGTGTAAAAGGGGGAAAAAAAATACCAGAGAGTTGTCAGCATGGAGGAATGGTGGAAGAGGAAACAGAAAGAATCTGGCAGAGGCATTCTGCTGCTCTTATAGCTGTTTTTGTTTTTTTTAAAGAGAGTACAAGAATGTTTCCCCCCATATTCTAAATGCCACATTATGGCAAGCACATCCACAGTAACTCTAGTTCCATTCCATCAACAATACAAAAGAAATAGTGCATCGTCTCATCATTGGCGGGGTAGTTCAGGGTCACCACGCCTCTCTGACTGTGAGTGTATCTCGGGGTAAAATCTTGCTCATTTCACTGCTTGTGGATTAGACTGGATGGATGCAGTGTTCCCATTGTGGCAATATTTCATATCCCCTTGGAAGCTATTGTCTAAAATGCAGCCAACTGGAGGCCTGCCTAGCCATTGCTAGAGGCCCATCCAGTGTTTAGATGTCCTTGAAGGGGCTTTGGCGGTGAAGGGCATAGCCAGCGATGGATTGCGCACATTATTTAGGATTATACCACAACGGCACGGAAAGTAGAGCTCCAGATTTTATGCAAGTTAGAGGAGATGTAGCCACGGGCAATCTCGGGCACACCCCAGTCACCTCAGAGAGGGGGGAGAGGAGCAATGAGCTGGTTTTTGTGATGAGTGTGCACTTTCAGACACAGTGGGTACTCTGCGGGGGGAGTGAGCGGCAGACGTGACTGGATGAGAAGCGACAGGGACGTCCCGGATCCATTATTACTCTCACCAAAAAGAAGTTAATTCAAGTGTGCTATTAGTGTACTTCTTTCAAACTTAAAATAAAAGAGTGCACTTTCAGTTTACTTTTGATGTACGTATCAGAGTTATACTTAACAAAAGTATACTTGGCTCATACTGACAAGTATACAGAAAGTCTAACTATAAGTGGTTTACTTAATCTTTTGATGAAGTTATACTTAAAAGAAGTAAAAGTAAGTATACTTCTAGTATATTAAAAACGATTTAACTAGTAGTTTACTGAATATATTTTAAAGTGCACTTTCATAAACTATAAAGTGGGCTACACCAGTACACTTTCAGTATACAAACTATTAATTCATATTTATATTCTGCTATTTCCCAATAGCTGGTTATTTATTTAATACATTTCAGGAAAAGAATACAAAGTTAATTGATATGCTTTCTTTCCATGTATGTTGGTAAATAAATGATAAATTAAATAACTTCTGTCTTAAAACCTCCCTGAATCATGACATCAGCTACCAGGTTACATTTGTGTTGACTATAAGTCACAATGGTGAGATTTGTGCCTGATCAGAAGTGTCTTCTACTAGTTTTGGTTTTCCACCTCCGATGAAGAGCAGCACACAGCTGCTTCTCAAGCCTAAGGGCCCCTTTTTTAACCATTATATGCTATTTTAGCATACAAGTATTAAATAATGTAATTTTTGACCAATTTTGAGGTAAATATTGGGGTAATTTGGCAGTAATTCCACATCAATTTCAAATAGATTACTTGCAAATTATCACCAAATTACCATGAAATTTGCCAACCTGTAAAATGAAATGTCACCGATGATTGAAATGTAAACTAGTTGTGTATTCAAAGTTTACTATTCTTACACTTGAAGTTTAATTAAAAGTATACTTGTACTCGTACTCCTACTCATACTCGTACTCGTACTCGCAAAACGGCTCCGATACAACGGCACCAATACCACTTTACGGCAGCGCGACGTTAACCTCTCTTCACCATCTTTCGGGTCCTATCACATCGGGGAGAGAGGGCGCAGCGAGCACTTTGGCCACGGCCCCAGGAAGAACCTTCACCCCCGAGCCTTTCCAAGCCGACCTAGAGCCGGTCGCGGTGCACCGCCTCATATGCGGGACTCCCTATCCTGCCATGTGTTGCTCACACCCTCCAGCTGGCACAGAGAAGTACTAGTATCGGTACTTGGTATCGGCGAGTACCCAAATGTAAGTACTTGTACTCGGTCTGAAAAAAGTGGTATCGGTGCATCACTACTTATAAGTATACTACTAGTAAATTCATATTAATATACTTCTGCATAAAGTATACTTAGGAACTATTTACTTGAACTTTACTTAAGTATACTTCATAAAATAAACTTGAAGTATACTACTTTTTTGTAAGGGTAGTCAAAGCTCCTCATACTGTACGTGAGCTTCTGTATCTGCATGTATGCATCTGTGGAATCGCCCCCTCTCCTTCTGTTGTTGATGTACACATAATCATTTTATATTTATGTGCAATATGCCTGATATGAGCAGGACGCGTGTGAGAAACGAAGTGGGATGTGACGTGCCCTCGGACTGCGGAATGCAAAGTGTGTTCTGCTCTAGGGAGGAGATTAATCTCTGCCTGATTGTATCAAGGGGGGGGGGAGATAATGTGCAGAAATTCAGCAGCATCACCAGTCAGTCACACACCTTGTTCTAAGCCATCAATATCGCTTGCTCAGTCGCGTGGAACGCAAGCAACAGTTCCTGCATTCCTGAGTAAACAGAACTTTGGAGAAGAGGAGTACAAGGATGACTCACCAGTAGAATCTGTTCGGCGTGACGTGTTCGTGGATGAGCTGCCATTTTCTTCCAAAGTCCACCGAGCTGTACAACTGTTGGGGGAAAAAGAAGGTCAGTCTTGTTAGCAAGATGAATGTGTGCCTCTGCATTGGTCCAGCTCCTAATTAGACTGGCTGATTTAAAAGTCGTAACGGTGACGAGCCAGCTTGAGACATGGCTGGATAATTCCAGTGCGGAGGTTAGTCTGGGGCTATAAAGCATTATTGGGGAGATAGGCTGACATAGCGCTGAGCTGCTATCATCATTACCAACTGGCCATTTGAGCTAACGTATTGTCTCAGATATAGGCATCTGTAATCCCCTCGCCCCTTTACAAATTGGAGCTATGGGTTTAGAGAAAGCACACAATGGGAATAATACATTAAAAGTGAAATAGTTATGACATTAATGTAGCCACTTTTGGCTTGATCAGCAAATAATTTGGTTTGATTCAGTAGGTTTTAGCCTGAAAAAACACTGAATCAAAAACCAAGGTCCTGCAGCAGAGCGTGCACGAACGCAAGGAATGATATATCGCCCGACTGACGTGAAGGTGTACAGTGTGTAGCCAGTGGCCCAATTTCAATGTATTAATTACATTTCATGGTGCCCGGGCAAACAATTAATAACCCAGGTGCATTTCCCAACACTGTATTGATTGATGTTGTAGACACAGCTCCCCATTGTCGCCGCCTTGCAGCACGGTGAGTCGGTGGCCCCGGTTGAGCTGTATGCTAATGTTCCTCCTTGTTGCCTTTTATCACAGCAAATCTGACACTTACTCACTTAAAAGGGTACACATTAGTCACACTGCTGCAAATTTATTTGTCAGCTTTGCAGGGGGAAAATCTATCTATGTCAGCAGGAGTGTTTTCCACTTAGAAAATGACAGTTCGTCTCGATACATGTACAGCGAGCGTGCCATACATATAGGCATGTTGTGGCAATAATCTGCTTCTATTTTGGAATTGCCGTGATTCTTTGGATTTCACATATGGATGTCAAACTCTATCACAGTATTATTCTATCATATATTCATCCCTTGCAGGCCATGTGTCTGCTTGGAGTTCTTTGACAATGATGGGCAATGGCAGGAGACCAAAGCATCTTATCTTAGTGTCCTGTGTTGTTAAGGCATGGATCTAGTATTAGCTGGGAGCAAATGTTTGTCTAAAACCTTAATGAAGTTGAACAGAGTCTATAATATGCAGTACCCGTAGGCGTTTATTCTGCAGAAAAATTTGGTTTTCTGATTCTTCAGACCTCAGTAATGAAAAGGTTCCCCACCGGAGCCTTTGGGCGGGTGTAACAGGGCAGCAGGCAGGGTCCCTCATCACTTCGGACAGTGACATATGACGCCAGCGGGTAGGCTCAGCCTCTCCTCTCTCCATTCATCACTTCAATGACATCTTAAATTTTAAAGCTTCTGAGCTGTCACAAAGTAAGCTTCATAGTTCCCTACTCACTTCGATAAATCAAACGCACGGCCAGCCAGCTGCCACGCCACCGACGGTGACAGCCGAGGGAGCCGGCGAAAGGACGGCGGCTCCTATGGTGATTGAGGAATTGCAGAGAACATGTTTAGTTAAATTCATCTGTTCATGCTGATGGTGGGTTTTTAGAAAACACTCGGGTTGAAAGGACTACCGTATGAGGTTGACAGTGTTTGTTTTCCTTAACGGAAACTGTGAAAAATATTCCTTTACGACTTTTTTTTTTCGAAAAAAAAAAAAGTTGAACAAAGGACGAAGGGACAAATGAACCAATTACTTGTTTAAAAGCAGTCTTAGAGGTGCTGACTGTAATGTTATGCTCCACCCGAAATATCTCAACATTCTCTTTACAAGAAACCATGAAGCTATTGACAAGATTCTCTAAAACTTCAAACTACTCAATTAACTGGTAAAAATCAATACTGTTGCCATTATACAAAAAGAGATGGAATCTTGCTGCCCTGCCATCGCCCATCCCTACCTCCAAAGACACCATAAGACAACTGGTGTTGGCGTACCAGTTCTGGGGGGATATTATCTCCCCAAAACTATCAGAACTGGTACGCCTAAATCTCATCCCACTTATCAAAACAATTGAAGAGGACATAAACAGATGGATGAATCCACCAGTCGTCTTAATCGGCTAAATAGCACTCACCAAGAAGACAATACTACCTAAATCATATGACCTTTTCTCAGTGGCTCTAGTATGCCCAGTTCCACATGGTTCAACTCTCTAGATTCAACAATAACAACATTTTATTGGAAAAATAAAATAAAAATGAGAATCAAACTCACCAAATTACGAATGGATAGGTGATTTGATGGACACATTTCGTTTTTTTTGTTCACTTATGACTAGCAAGGAGCCCCATGAACGACTCTTTTGGTTCTATACGTTTTCATCCCACCTAGCTATATAGTTCAGACAATATTTTAAATCCAAGGCAAAAGTGACATAACGGCAGGAGAAAAAGTCAGAATTACAAAGTGGTGCTATTTCAGCACCACAGACAGCGCCATGGATTTAGCAACACACAGCACAGTTAGGCTTGTGATATTTCAAAGCCATGGTCGGGGCCACAGATTCTAAATTGCACAAAGCTGAGTGAGTCAGACAGACTAGACAAACATATTCAACTAAACAACTCCTCTGCCAACGCACTCTTTCTCTCTCTCTGCTACTATGAGGATGGAGAGGGGGTGATGGCAGGTTAACACAGGGGGATGCATTTTTGTCATTTTGCTAACAAGGTGGATGGCATCCCCCCTCATAGTCCCACAAATCACCTACTGGATCCACCACACCGAACAATGTTATCCCTGGATAGATATTGAACAACAACAATGCAAAGAGCTAGACATCTCAACCCTGCCGTTTATCAGCACCTCCATAAAACACCAGAACTGCTTCAAGAACACTACCACATTAGCTACAGCTCTGACAGCATGGTGTAAAACTCAAGAAATTATGCACTTCACACACACACACACACACACACACACACACACACACACACACACCCTGCAAATACACACTACTAAGGAATAATCTGGAGTTCCTTTCACAGAATCACTGAATTTCACCACATAGAAAGATAAAGTTATAACTCAGCTTCAACACGTAATCCAACACCCAACTTTAATTCCTTTTGAAGAACTGGCCCACAAGTACAGAATAGATCACAAAACTTCTTTTTTTTTCAGTATTTACAACTCAAATCAGTGAGATTCCAGAAGTTCATCTCAAAACAAGGCAATATATAAACATCCAAACTAGCAGAATAAATAGTCAAGCTCACAATAATCTAATAATACCGCATAAAATCCTCCTCAAATTGGACAATATCTCTCCCTATTTCAAAATGGGAGAAATATGTATCCATATTAATTGACAACTTCTGGACCAAAATGCTCAAAACAGAAATAAACCCAACCTCCAACTCATACAGTACATTGTCAGCCGTAGAAGAACACACATCACACTCACAAATATGCACCAAATTGGGCCTCTTGGATTCAACTAACTGCCCACTCTGCCCCCTTAACACCATAGCCGTTTACATCCATGCAATCTGGCAGTGCCCACCCGTACAACAATGCTGGAAAGAAATCACTGATAAACTGTCCCTCATATTGAACAACAGAGTTCCGCTTTCCCCCGTCATTCTGCTTGTTAGGCAGCTAATTATTAAAAACACCTCCCAACAACACTAGAAATAGTACTCATCGCTGTAACTGTTGCCAAGAAGACCCTCCTGCTAAATTGGAAAAGCAGGAAAAAAACTGAACATATCAATATGAATAGACCTCTATAGAGAACACATAACAATGGAGAAACTTACCGCATCAGTTCCAGAAAGTTTGGGAGGCAATCCTTACTGCATTACTTCTTGAATAACATACACAGAAGAGAACTGGATACAGTGTTGGAGGCGGGCGCCTGTTCATTCCTATGAGATTTGCTCAGTGGCACATGAAGCCAATATGGCTTGATGGCCGAGTGATAAAGAACCCGGATCATCCGGCAATCTTCCGCATCCATTTGGCCCATAGAGCAGGCGCAGTAGCGTTTCCTTTAACTCCTCCTCCCAGCCCTCGCTCCAGCCTCGGTCTGGGTCTCATTCACATGAACGAAAGAAGGAATTATTTCTGGAATCGGCTATTAGTGCATTTTACAACTTTTAGGACCTAAAGCCTCATCCACACTGGGAACGTCAGAAGCGCTTGCCGGCTGCGTTACCTGTTGTTTTTTATTTCGGCGTCCTTGTTAACAGGTTAGAGCAGCCACACTGCCCGTGTGAGACGCGCGTCTCCTCCAAAGAATAGAGGTCTCGCCTAATTTTGACGTGTGCCGCACGCGTCTCACAACAACAACAGACAGTGAAAGTGATCTATTGACAGTATATTGACATCATATCAGCTACATTACTACAGTTTCGATGTCTAGACATCTGTAGAATATGTCACGGACAGTGAAAGTGATTTATTGACTGTATATTAACATCATACCTGCTACATTACTACAGTTTCGAGGTCTATCTGTAGAATATGTTACGGAGATGAACAAAAGTAAAGACTTATTTTTAAATCAACACTTCCTGCTTTCATTTTGAAATAAAAGCCCTCAAGCGTTTTTTCTGTGGACAGAATTCCTTCATTTGTTAACACGAGGCTTTTATTCTGAAATATGTGCCGGACAGTGTTCTAGAACATGAATGAATATAATACAGAGTTTTAATTGTGGATTATTACTATTATTTACAAATTGCCACACCTTTCTTAACCTTTCTCTGTCTAAAATAAATATAAATGATATTTATAATGAAATGAAATGGCCATTAAAAGGTAAACTCTACATAGAAAGAAAGGGCTGACAGCAGCAGCAGACACGCAGCTGACACGCTGCTGAAATGCAGCTGGTGTGAACGCCCGACGCGTGTATCACGCAGCCACCACGCAACGCAGCCGCCACCCACTCCTGACGTTCCTATTGTGTCCGGGCTGTAATGATTCAAATAAGGACTTTTCCAGTGTTTGTCCAAATAAATTATCTGCTTATTTACGGACGTCTGTTTCTCAATGTAAGTATACGGGAAAAAGTATTTTTGGGCCCAAGAGCATCACATGATGGACACATAAGTTGTACTACGTTTGGCCATTACGGAAACGTGCTTCAGCACCTGACGCTCTTCCTGGGGACTTGGATGTTCACATTCCCACCTATCTTCAGGTGATCAGATTGAGAGAGCTGAAATGTACGTGTACATCAAAATTGATCAAGAAGAAATAAAGGAAGTCAGTGATTTTAAATTTCTAGGTGTCGTTTTGGATTCACAACTCAAATTTGATAAACATGTTAAAAAAGTTATGCAAGACAGTAAATCTGAACTGTTTTAGAATGATATGACAATAATACTGAACCCCTTAATACGGCTCAACTGTTAATGCATACCATGATATTTTAACACTCGTCTTATTGTGTAACTGTTTGGAGACAGGTATCACAGTCAACTGTCAAACCTGTTGCATCGCTATATAAACAAGCACAAGGTCTGCAAATTAGTTACGGCTAGAAGACCTATATATATTGCATCTGTTGCACTTTAATTAAGTGTAACAATGAATACATGTATTGTCCCTGTCAAATAAATAATGAATGAAACTAAAATGACAGTTTTTATTGACTAAAATTAACATATCAAATGACCAAATTGTGACTAAAACCAATAATATTTTTTTGTGAAAAGACTAAAACTACATATAAATCAGATGAAACAGAGAAAACTCTCAGAATAATATTTGTAGTTGTATATGACATGATACTACGTGTGCATAATATTTCTCAGACAGCAGGTGGAATAACTGAATGATAATACACTGCCAAAGCTCGGGTATAAAAACAAAAACATCCAAGGGGTCGAAAAGGCCATTCCACAGTGTGAGTAAGCTTCCTTATCTCAGGAATTATTCATGTTAATAGAGACACATGGAAGCGCACTCAAGTACTGTTTACACATAAGGTGTGTCAAAGCCAAAAAGGAAGTCAGTGATTTAGATCAGAGTTAAGGTCTTTGAGGGCTATGTCTCACTAGAAACTCAGTCCAGGAAGCAACTGGTTTTTATCACAAGTATGCTGCAGGCTCACAGTCAGAATAAGCAGGTTTTGTTTCACTACTCTAAGCTTAAGAGTTACACTGGGATATTGGATTTCAGAATGTATACGTATAGGGACATATTGTTTTTCTTCTTGTAGCCTTAACTTACGCTCTACGTGGAACAAACCTGCACGGGGAAGTTAGGTAAATCAAACACAGATGGAACTTAAATGAGAAATAAATTGATTCAAATTCTGGTCTCTCACAGGAGAGCTGACACATCCACCATTGAAAGATGAATTTCATGAATCCTTTTTTCGTGATTTTTTTTTTTTTTTCCTTTTCAGAGGTGTGCAGGAAATGCTTGGGGGAAATGCACATTATTGCATTTGCTGCTGCTATCCAGCTACTTAAAGTTTTGTGTAAGTGCACTTGTGCTCGAAATGAATTATGAATCGGAATAAAAGATAAATGACACCTCTACTGTGGCTGTCTACCCTTGAAATCAATTAGAGAAAAAAAAGGAGTCTTAGTGGTGGGGCCGCAGAGAGCCTCAGTGGACAGAATGACATGGGTTTTCAATGTTCCAAGGAGGCCATGTACTGCTCTTTGAATACGTCGCTTGTATTCTACTGGAAACTAGCACACGCTACTTGTTAGCTGTGAGGCTACCATCTACCAAGTGAACCAGTTGTCACTGGCTAAGATAATAATCATGGTTTTCCTTGACTCTCACTGTGAGGTATGAAAACACCTGCAGTGAAAAAGAGGGATAAAGTGAGACAGAGAGACAAACCATTATCCTTACAGTGGATGATAAAATGTGATGTACCTGTACAACCAATTAGTGACAGGAAGCCTATTCTGTGACCCCACAAACCCCTGTTCCCGTGGGATTTCCAACCATTACCAGATACACCATGCTACTCCCGCCACAGCTGATCTGATCATTCCTGCCCCGCAACAATGTTCTCTATTGACAGTCTGTCTGCTCCATTCTGCAAGGAAAATAAGACATTGATTTTGCTTGAGGTCGTGTGGATAAAAATGTTAGGGATCACGTCCCTGCCTCTCTGATAGTTTTTGTTCCTTCCCATAGCAACAGATACAACCAGACACTGACGAAAGGCAGCGATCCTATCGAGGGGCTTGGAGGGGCGGTGCCTTCAAATTTTACAGAGAGCCAAGACACATTTTGATCAAACTTTAATCAGCTGCTGTTGCCATGTAATGAACACAATATTTTATATTTTGTTGTGTTATCAAATCAGAGCATCACTATGCAAACAATATTGCTCCAGTTTAAGTTGAAAAATCTTTATTAGACATTTTTAAAATGGCAAAAGAGTGAGATACCCCTTTTTGACGTATGGACGTATGTAAGTAAATGTTAAAAATAAAGACAAAGGTTGATGTACATGCTGTTATACTAAAAAGTTTGTCTTTAGAGGTTTTTCAAAAAAAACAGAAACATTTGTATCAGTTGATTTGATACATTCCTTGTAGCTTTGAAATTTGAAAAGCTTTGGTGAAAGTTGCTCAGCATTACTTGAAGATGAAGATATTCGTTTTCTTTTTTCAGTGTTGATTGAAGCACAATTGATACATTTTAAAGGTGCTCAATAGGGAATTCAGAGCATATGGATTGCCTCCACAAGGCTCTCAACATGGGGACAGCTGCGGCTCGCAGCTAACGGTGCTAACAGCGCTAACAGTGCAATCAAAGGCAACAGCGCTTACCTTATACCCATATGAGAGCAGTGCAGAGTGGCGGCCGTGAGCTAGCCAGTGGGGCACAACAGAGAGACTCACATGCACTAACATGCACTAAAATGTGAACGCGGCTGGCCCGGCTATATAAACAAAGCACAAAGAAGCTTGGATTACAACAAACGCAGAGGGAGAGATACTTCATTCTCTGCTCAGGTAGACATTACTCCACTATATCTTTACATAGCAAATAGTTGTATGCTGCAAAATAAATGCTCTGGATTTCGAATTGTGCACCTTTAATTAAAATGATTTCGGTTTACAATAATTTACTGACCTACACTCATATTGCTTTAGTCTGTGGAAAATGTTTGTGCCAAAAAGTAATTTTTTACTCTTTTGCTATTTTGAAAATGTTTAATAAATATTTTTCAACTTAAACTGTTTTCATATTAATGCTCAATCAGATAATACAAAACGATCCAATATTGTGTTCATTACATGTCAACAATAGCTGATTAAAGATTGATCCAAATTTGCACTTATGTCCCTTTGGCTTCAAGCCCAAGTGTTGTTAGTATGCTCTACCCACAATGCTTTGTTCAGTCAAAAAGGACACAAATGAGCTTACACCATTTTGCCACAGACCAAAACCAAACTTTTACTGCCTTTCCATTTTCTTTTAATTCACCCGATTAGACTGTTGTCAGGCTATTAAATAAGCATTATCAGTCGCTATAAGCCTCATAGATGTGGGTCAATAGGGGCCTACTACATCTACTAGTAGGTTTTATCATCTATTCACATGGCAGATCAACGAAAGAAGGTGAAAAAGAACACAACAGTGACCTCTAGCGACCATAGTAATTTTGACAGGAGCAGTAGTTGAAGTCAGGCGCTGTTGTCTTTGTGTTTGTAGTTATTTTTCCCTAAACTTAACTAAATGTTGTTATTTTTCTTTGCCTAATCCTAAAGAAGTTGTAGTTTTGTTGCCCAAATTTAAAAAAAAAAAGCCTTTTTGTTTGTGTTCAAAATGTGATGTTTCATTCAGTTTTTAAAACACATTAGAAGGTGTTGCTTTTAAGTTTCACTTTCACTTTTACGATGTAGTAGGCGTAGTAAGCCCCTAATGACCCACATCTATGGTGCATGTAGCGACTGGTAATGCCTATGTAATGGCTTGATAACAGTCAAATCAGGTTTTTAATTACAACCTATGGGTCATCATTTCAGTTGTGCACTTTCGTCACTGAAAAGATCTCACTGAGAGCTTTCATTTGATATCTAATACTCATATTCGCCCAGAGTAGCACTTATAAGCCCCTTTGGCTCCAAGCCATCAGATTTGAAGTATCAGATTTGTGATATAATTTAGTTTAAATTATAATGTAGTTTAATCAAAGGGAAAGTTCATCCATATGACAAAAAAAGCTCAGTTTCTCACTCATCTTTTGTGGTTTGCTCTGATGTCCTCTGAGGACAAAAATGTCAGCATCAAAAAACTGCCATAAAATGATGTATTAATATTATTTTCCAATTTCACAAAGTTAGATGTTTTAACCAACATCAGTCCTGGTCATAACTACCAAATATTCATTCATTTTCAGAATTTTCACCCCTTTAAACGCAATTTCTTTACATAATACCAAAGTTGTTTCTAATGAAAGGAACACAAAAATATGAATTATTTTCTGTATACTAAATGCGAGTCGGTGTTTTTATTTTTGAGAATATGGCTCAGTCTGGTGGAAAATATTAAAAACTACAATGTTGAAGCCAGAGCTCTAGATTGAAAGCCTAATGGCCGTGGGATCGAAAATTGTGGTTTTAATGGGTTTCAATGGGCACATTTTTGTCCTTCAAGGTCTGAGTGTATTTTGGCTACACAGTTTATTACAGACTTATTATGCGAGCTGATTTTGAACTTCCAAATAAAAAAAAAAAAACACACCCCTGCCAAATGTTATCTAACACCAACAGAATAATAATTAAAACGCCAAAAATCTCTCTCTCTCTCTCTCTCACACACACACTCTCTCCCTCCCTCTCTCTCTCTGTCTCCCTCTCTCTGATATTTCTGCTTTAATTCCAATACAGTGTAGATGAATGGAATTTCATTAGTGTGTGAACAGCTTTGAAAAATTGCATTTAAAAAATTCAACATCTTTCTATAGACAATACACCTGTTGCTCTACATAATCATATCAGCTGTTTTCTTTGTTGGAAAGTATAGTTCCAAAGGAAACTGTGCAAATTATTGAGGCAGAAATCTCAAATCTGGAGAAATTAAAACCCAAACTATTTGCATGGCTAGATACCACTTGACCCAAGTGAGAAAATGTGTCGTTGGTTTATTTTGTAATTTGAATGAATCATTCCAGACTCCTGAATCACACACTGTCCACATCTCTGATTTTCTTAGTGTGCTCAAAATTATAATAATTTGTCGATTTAAAAGATCATTTTGCATGTCAAGAGGGGCTCAGTTTGTTGTAAAACTGTTGAAGTATCAGACTGTGAAAATACGTAATTAGAAAGACGACACACCCAAAAGTCATGTAGTGACGTCTCTCTCTCTGAAGCTACGATGTCTGTGTGTTTCCTACTGGGATGAACTCACACTAGCAAAGGGTCTGGTCCTTCTTTCTCTTCCCGGCTGATAAAAGACCAGGAGTCGCTGGATAAAACACATCAGGTTAGATAACGTTTCATTTGTGCCTGGTCTAGCTAGCTAGTGTTGGTGACGTATGTTGTGTGAGATGAGAGATGTCGTTCACTGAGAGGTTTCACACAAAACTAAATGATTATAGGACAAACCTACAACAAAATGAGACTTTCTTGACTTGAAAAGTTATGTGAAGGTTTGTGA
Organism: Sebastiscus albofasciatus; assembly: GCA_916701655.1. Classification (NCBI taxonomy): domain Eukaryota; kingdom Metazoa; phylum Chordata; class Actinopteri; order Perciformes; family Sebastidae; genus Sebastiscus; species Sebastiscus albofasciatus. The sequence goes on along the minus strand of CAKAOI010028104.1, from coordinate 113,222 downwards.
TTTGTGGCGCAATTCAAACAGGATCAAAAAAATATTTATCTCTCTCCATCGACTAACGTTCAACGTTCAGAAAGGGGCGGGACATAGGCTCTCTAAAATAACAACAACCATAAAAATAGAGACAGAAGAATTGCTTCAAAACTAGAATAGAAATTTTTATGGTCACTATAATCAGAAAATCTAGATTATGGCAACTTAATCTACAGATTTGCCTCCAAAAATCTTTTCAATAAACTGGACATCATATATATACAGTATATACTGTATATGTATATATACGTATACATATATACGTATATGTACATATACGTATATATATATATTGTTGTATATACTGTATATACATTGTGATGGTTTAATTTTGTCTAATGTTTTATTGCACTAGTCGTATTTATGTTCTATGTTTGAATGTCTTGTATTGCCTTTCCTTCTGTTGCTGCCTCTTAGCCAGGTCATCATAGTGAAGGAGAATCGGTTCTCAAATGACTTTTCTGGTTGAATAAAGGAACAATTAAACATAAAGGAATTACTTCCAAAAACATCCCGATAATGTTGCAGCCCTCTTTTATAATTTGCAAAATGAGTCAAAAAGACATTTCGATTAGCCAGGTGATTGGAAAATAAAAAAGACTGGCAGGTAAAAAGGAGGAGAAAACACCGACGAGAACTTCCACTTACTGAGAGTGTGAGTGCTTCAAAACATGGCTCCTATTTCATCATGGCTTTTTTGCCCTGATGTTTGGATAATGTGTGTAAATCCTTTCTATGACACATCGCAGTAACAGAAAGCAAAAGCATTGGTTTTCCTGCCGGTTTTCATTTGCACAGTTCCTTCTGCAGCATTGCAACGGCAACATTCTGCCACCCCAGAAAAGCTTTGTGCATTAACATCAAAGCACAAACAGCTCCACCAACACATGCGAGTTCTGAGGAAAAAAGAATCAAGACTCAGGAGTCATGGAAATGATAACTGCCGCATTATAGCCCAGTGTCCCACACAGTTGCTATAAGTCACTTTTATAACTCCTAATTAAGTCTCCTATAAATTCTTGATGCATCTATGTACAGTGCTCTAAATCAAAGGGCTTCTGTTGGCATCGTCTTGGCATATCCCATATGGGAGGGAAGAGGAAGGCTGGTTTTTATACTCCACAATTTATGGAGCCTGCAAAGTACACAGCAGCACGGATGATCCTATGGAGGGAGGTATAGGAAAGGGCTATGCAAATGAGCCGTCTGGATTGTTCTGAATGAGAGGCTATAAGGAATCTGGAGTATGCTCGCCACTGTATCTCTACTGAAAAAAATCAGGATTGAAAACAAATGAAGTAACTCATTTGGTAATAGATTTAAAGGTCCCGTATCATGCTCATTATCAGGTTCATACTTGTATTTTGTGTTTCTACTAGAACATGTTTACATGCCGTAATGTTAAAAAAAACTTTATTTTCCTCATACTGTCTGCTTGAAGATGCCTGTATTTATCCTCTGTCTGAAACGCTCCATTTTAGTGCGGAGTTTCAACAGAATTGCGATGCTAGGCAACAGTTTGGGTCCATGTCTACTTCCCGTCAGCTGATGTTATTTACATACACTGCAACAGGAAATAAACTGGGACATATTTAGAATGTTTACATTTAAAACCTTGTAATGGTCTAAATATTGTAGATCTGTGACATCACAAATGGACAGAAATCCTAATGGCTTGTTTCAAACGCACAATTTCAGAATACGGGCTGTGTGTATTTCTCCGTATATTGAGCTTTTTGATAGTTTAACAGTATTTAGAAAGCACTTAAACCTACTTTAAAATATAAAGACATGAAAATCTCACTTTTTACAATATGGGACCTTTAAACTTCAGTCACCCCCGTGTTCTATGTGAGGAATTGCTACTTTTCTTTGTTTTATATCTTTGTAATCTGAAAATCTTTGGGGCTATTGGTTGGACAAAACACAACATGCTGTAGGCAAAGCAAGTCATCCTTTAATCAGGAAAATAATCAGCACATTAATCTAGATGTAAAATAACTATTAGTTGCAGCCATACCTGGAAGTCATAGAGTAATCAGAAACTTGCACCAGGCCAAAAATTCTCCCCAGCACAAAGACCCAGGGTTTGTTTTCCAGGAGCTTCACCACTAGCTCAGTTGTGTGTACCAACAAACGTTATTGGCAGTGGGGGAGGAAGAGGGAGAGGAGAGTAGATCCTCTTCACGGAGCCGGCGGCCATGTTTCTCTAGTAGCCCAGAACGGATGAACAAAACACTGGCTCTAGCAATTTCATGTTTTTGCCTCGGCCCCCGTAGTTCTCCGACATGCTTAGCACATGGGGAGAAATTTCAGTTGGTTGCAATCTGAATTAACCTGTGATTGGTCAAAGTCTCCCGTCAAAGGCTAGATTTTTTTAAAGCCTAAAAACAGAGCCGTGAGGAGGTGCAGAAGTCTCTCAGAACACTTGAATTACAATATGCTAAAAGGTTATTATGGATTTGCCCAATGACTTAAAAAAATAAAAGGTCTACCCCAGCTTTACGTAAAAATACTAATACCACACTGCAAGAATACTCTTACAAGTAAAAGTCCTGCATGTAAAATGTTACTTGAGTAAAACTATGGAAATATAATCAGAAAAAATGTACTTCAAGTATTAAAAATTAAAAGTAGTCGATGGAGAAATATATCCCCTGTGATTGTTACACTATATATCATTAGATTATTATTACCGATGCATTAATGTACAAACAGGATTTTAATGTTGTAGCTAATTTTTAACAGTTTTGTGTCAGACTGCAACTAATAATTATTTTCAATATGGATTCATCTGCTGATTATTTTCTCCATTGATGTTAAAAAAACAACTGTATTTTCCTCATACTGTCGACCTGAATATGCCTGTATTTACCTTCTGTCTTAAACGCTCTGTTTTAGCGCATTTTGATGGAATTGTGACGAAATTGCAACAGAATTGCGTTGCTCGGCAACAGCTTGGGTCCATGTGTACGTCCTGTCAGCTGATGACATTCACATATACTGCAACCAGGAATAACCTGGGACACATTTAGAATGTTTACGTTTAAATCTGTGTAAAGGGTCGAAATATTGTATATTTGTGACATCACAAATGGACAGAAATCCTAACGGCTTGTTTCAAATGCAGAGTTTCTGAATACGGGCTGTGTGTATTTCCCTGTGGATTGAGCATTTCTATACGTTCACAGTATTTATATAGGACTTGAGCCTGCTTTATAATAAAAAGAAACATGAAAAATATGGGACCTTTAAGGTCCAACTATAGCTAACTTTCCTGGAGCTTTAAACAGCATCTTACGGTCTTAATCAGCGATGTTGGAAGTATGATAATGTTGTCAAAATACTTCTTGAACGTCAAGAATGAACTTCAAAGCGCCATTTACACCTCACTTTCACAATCTTATTATGACAGACGTTATGTATTCTACAGTATATAAATAGCAATAATAATTGACTCTGATCATCCATCCAAGGCCCTTTGAAAGATGACAGCTTCCATATGAAATGACAGCACATCAACGTGGTTGTTATGCTTATAACACAGTTACTGACCTCGTAATTTCATGCTATTAAACTGACACTGTATGGTGACAACACAGGCCATTATGTGCAGAATGCAATTAGTTCTACAGCTAATCAAAAATTATCCACATGACATTTTATCACATTGTAAATGCAGAAAAATATACAGAGCCCTATTTTTCATCTTAGGCACATTGTGTACCTACCTACTCTTCTAATTATCACGGTCTAAACATGCTTCTCTCTTAATCAAAAACACATAATTAGAAAACCAGGATTGAAAAGTAGTTTTCTACATTTCCTTTCCTTTAAGATGTTCCACAAAGTGTATTGCAATATGAACTTGTGGGGTTTTCAACCACTTGTTGCCAATACATGCTCGACAAATTAAAATATTATCCTGTGTGATTATCAGTGTCAAACACTAATGTGTGCCCAGTCAAGTCTAACAAATGGATTCCCTCCGGCTTTGTGCTCCCTTTCATCCTGCACCACCTCTTCTGGGTTCCCCTCCGTGATTCCTTGTTATGCTATCTTGTTGCCTTATAGCTACATAACAAATGATAGCAGGCAGCACACACCTGCCTGGCAGTCACACAGGTACTGACAGTGTGTCCTCTCAGAAGACAGTGACACGTGTACTTCAGTTCTTTAGAAAACAAAAAAACAGCCAAATACGTCTATCATATTGGTTGCTGTTGGCATAGACTGCGGAAAGCAGGTGGGCAGGGGTACCGCGGCCCGGGTAACTTTTTGAGTCTGATATAATATTTTTTTATGAATAAAAGCCTGAATTGTGTGTGTTTTTTTCTCAAAACTTGTACTTTAAATGAGCCAAACAATATTGTTTAAGCTGTTAAAGGAACCGTGTGTAACAATTAGGGGGATTGGCAGAAATGGAATATAATATTAGTTAGTTTAGTTTATAATACGTGATAATAAGAATAATTGTGGTTTCGTTATCTTAGAATGAGACATTTATATCTACGTAGGGTGCGGGTCCTCTCTCCACAGAGTCAGCCGCCATGTTGCACCGCCATGTTTCTACAGTAGCCCAGAATGGACAAACCAAACTCTGGTCACTTTTCCTGCTTGGGTTGGTGTCGATAATGTTACTTGATTCATGTCACCGCCATTCTCTCTCTCTCTTGCTTCAGCACTCACTTCCCACATACGCACACACACTCTACACATTGGCTCTACCCCAAATGGCTCTAGAGAGGGACATTCGCATTTTTGCGATGGCCACCATATCTCTCCAACTAAGCTTCGCACGCAAGAGAGGCTTCAGTTGGTTGCAATCTCTTCACTTCACCGCTAGATGACGCCAGATCTTACACATTGGAGCTTTATTTATCTATAAAAAGCAAAAACAACCAAAATATTTGCAGGGATACATAACTATGGTTTAGCTGTTTCAGAACCATGGACAACACTTTTGTTGGTTGTGTAGGTGCGCTGCTGTCCATAGTGTTGAAACAGAGTGGTGGAGATTGATAGACAGACAGTCAAATGTGTCACTTAGTTCGGTTTCTTTGCCTGATGGCTTTTTGTGGTTGTAAAAAAAGAGATAGAGAGACAAAGAGCGACAGACATTACTCAATCCTTACACATCAGTAATATACACATCAGTAATATAGGCCTATATGTATGTTTCAATGCATATGCCCCCCCATCCCATGGTCCATGGTTGTTGGAGTTCACTGAACATTCCAATGCTTTTAATTCCAGCCTGCCATGTACTGCGTATGTCAACATGGACATAAACCAGGGCTCCACAATCTGTATATAATATGAAATAGCTCACTTCAACCTGGGCCTTCAGGCAATCATTTTTTCTCCACTTAGCATTAATTATGCTGTGAACTGCTGAGCCTATACGCATGAAAACGGGTCCTATTATCTTCATTGTGCTAGCAAGTGCACTGTCTGTATTGTCCTGATCATGTGTTTCAAATTAAAGTCCATTAAAAGTACCCTGGGAGGGCGGGCCTGCCGCAGCCCAATGGAGCGCGGCAGAGCTGTCGCAGCTCAGGACATGGGAGCTGAGCACTAAAGATACCTGCCATCTGGAGAGTCATTGAGTTGAGAAATGCACTGCAGCAGCTGAGCAGCCTTTTTGGCTCGAGATCAACACCACCTTTTAGACGGGGGCAGGCGAGGGCTGGGAGTGGATCTGTTCAAATAGGCACATTGTGATAGATTTGTAGGAGGTGTTTTGGTTTGTGAAAAGAATTAGGAACTGCCATTTTTAAGCAATGGCTACCGCACAATTTGCTCTGTAGATTTCATGCACTGTGCTCTCTTTTGAAAAATCAGTACCAAAAAGCAATACATTTCTGTTTAATACTTTTTGGTTTCATGATGGTCATGACATGTACCAGTCAGAACACTGTTTCTCTGTCTACATGGAACATATAGACAAATAAAGTATTTTAATATGAGAACCCTAACTATCAGCAGCAACACCACACATAAAGAGCCTGCAGGCCACATTAGCTTTGGGGCTAAGGTCTCCTTCTCCTCCCACAAGCATTGACACGTCTTGTGTTGCACCTTAGTTTGCTGAACAAGCAACCAAACTATCATCCACAAAAGTGCACGGCTAACGTCAGTTTGCAAGCTAGACAGCTAATTAGCTAGTTAGCTCATTACATGCATAGTGTCTTTTTCAAAATAAACTTCCAACATAGCTTTAATTGGTGTTCGGGTTTACTTATGCAACAAAGCTGCGTGGTTAGGTTTAGGCAACAAAACTATGTGGTTAGGTTTAGGCAACACAACTATGTGGTTAGGTTTAGGCAACAAAGTTACTTGGTTAGGTTTAGGCAACAAAGCTACTTGGTTAGGTTTAGGCAAAAAAAAAACTATGTAGTTAGATGTGGGCAGCAAAAGTTCTTGGTTAAGCTTACGAAAATATCATGGTTTGGGATTAAACAACAACGTCTGTTATGAAAAATTATTATGTTTGTTGCGTAACTGGCGTTAGCAAAGTACGGAAGTTACAGAAGTTAGAAGTTACAGAAGTTACAAAAGTCTGCTTTGACTTGGTTTCACACAGCGGTTTCCTGGGTGAAAGTCCAGTGTTTGTTTGACCAATCCACCACCCCTCCGCCCTGCACAGACTTTCTCTCTCCCTCTATGTCAGTTGCGCTAACTGTCTAATAATGACAAGAATGGGTTTACATTGGAGTTGCTCATACAGACACTAAGGGGTGCGTCTGTGCGTCGGTATCAGACGCCGAGGGGCCACTGACCAAGAGGCGATATTTGATGGGTTGGGGTGCTAACGGGTGTAATCTTTATTCTTCAATACCGATGCTAACAACAAAAACAAAATACTGTCTGTCTTATATTGTAATCTACAATTACCAGCACATAACAAGTTTGTTACGCTGTATCTCTGTGCCCCTGCCAGCTCAGCTGTCAATCAAACAAATTCACTGGCCTGCTCCCACTCAAAGGCTTGGAGGAATATTACTGATGTATCCCTAAAGACGTGTTTCTTCCTTTAGTATAATGGAAAACGTGACGGTAAACTTCTACATCAATTTGACAGTGTTTTGTGAGTGAGAGGGAATATTTGTGAATTCACTCTTAAGACTCTAAGAAAAAAGGAAATGAGCAGCCTCACATCCAGTGAAAGGTGCTATTTTTGCTACATCTCAGCAGTGCCAGACTGAGATCTACAGCTTAAGCATAATGTACATTTAATCAGAAGAAAGTGGCCCTGGTTGAAACCACTCTTGATTATAATCACGCTGTGACATAAATAGCTTTTTTGCACCAGAGAACGGGTTACTCTGTATGATGCTTTGGCATCCATTTAGAGTCCGTATATCAGAGGTTTAAATGAAAAAAATCATATTTAGCAGGCAAAAAAAGGTGTCAGCTGAGGATTACAATGACAGAGAAAGATCCTGAAAGCAAAGCACTCAGGGATGTAGGCTTACTGCTTCCTATTAAATAAGGTTTGAATTAAAAGAGCTTATCTAAAGAGGACTCTTCAATACCGGAATCTATAGCCACCGACAACAATATCACCCATATTAGGATTGCTACAAAATGGAAAAATGCAAATTCTTTTTATGGAGTTGATGCAAATGAAAAAGAATGAAAGAAAGAAAGAGGGAAAAAAATAAATCTTGAATAATGTCTTTCCCCTCTCTCCCTGAATACTTTATTGAGTGTGATGTCCCCATTGCATTTCTGAAAACGTTTAGGCAGGATACAATTCAGCTAGAAATAATTAACAGCATAAATTTGCATCATTAGAGGGGGATTAAGTCAAACAATGTTTGCATGTTGAAGGACTGAAGGGACTGTGTGGATCTCTCTGAGAAGCCGTTCTTTCATATTTTAGGTGGGCTGTGGGCTTCCCATGGGAGTAGAGAATATTATCTTGGTAGCAAGGATGCGGACACATACACATGTATTTTAGTCGTGTCTGGGTCTTGCCGAGGGAAAAAAGTGTTTGAGCACATATGTTTGTGTATGCCAGCGTGTATGTGTAACAGAACAGTGATGGAAAAGAATGGGAATTACAGGCAGCAGTGTGTTTTAGTTGTCCCCTGAGCCTCTTCCAGTCACAACCTTAGCAGCTAAAGTAACTTGCCCATTTTCATCGGCAGAGCGTTTTCTCATTTCCCAGGCTCACTCTGCTGACTGCTGACACCCGCTCCAAAAATCTAAGACCCTGACAGACTTGGACAGCTTATCCAGATGTTGCCTGCACCTGTTTCTGTATATCCCTGGAAAGCATTTACAGAAAAAAATAGAAAAGGAAACAAAATCCAGTTTTGTTCGCCACTGAAATATTTGTACAATTCTCTGTGAAAGGCAGAACTGTTTCATTCTTTTCAGGAGAAGCGTCAAAAAGATTAAACAACCCACACTATATCCAGCAACCACACAGGGCCGTAGCCAGGTCAAATCTTTAACCAGCAGCAGTCGTGTGGGTTGTGGAGAGGATTATTTCCAATTTCCTTTCAGTCCAGAGTAGTAGCTTCTCTCTCCTCTGGCATTTCAGATGATGTCACCTGGGCTTTGAAAAATCAAAGTAGAGTAGCCTGTGGTTAGTTAAATTAATATAGTATATATAAAGTCTTAATCTCAACGACTATGCTTTTATTGGTCGACTGTTTCTCCAACTGGTGGAAACAGCCGTCAACGGGCACACTACCACAATTGGTCAGTGGGCCCTACGCCTCAAACTCTAATGCTCTAGGTAGGCCTCAAACTCTAACGCTCTAGGTACCCCTCTAACATCAGTTTCAGCCCAGTCGCACAGCAGTCCGTGAAATAGGCAAAAAATGGAATGTATTGATTTGTGTACATAGACACAAAATCAATTTGTACGTAATCCATGTAATTGTGAACCTGGAGAGCGGTGAACGCCACATAGGGAGGAGGTCGTGGTTGATGGGTGGGTCAAAAAACACAGGACTTTTGCCCAGGAGACTGGTGTTTGTGTCCCGTGTGAAACCAGAAGTCAGAGTTGATTTATTTGTCACGTACTGTAACTTCTGTACTTAATATACAGCAACGACGTTTTCCTAAACCTAACTAAGTAGTTTTTGTCATGTAAATTCTGTACTTAAGTATCACCACTTCTGGTGTTATTTAAACTCAAAATGCGATCTTTTCCTAAGCCTAACTAAGTAGTTGTGTTGCCTAAGCCTAACCAAGTTGAGTTTTTCCTAAGTCTAACTAAATAGTTTTGTTGCCTAAGCCTAACCAAGTCGATCTTTTCCTAAACCTAACTAAGAAGTTTTGTTGCCTAAGCCTAACCAAGTTGATCTTTTCTTAAGCCTAACTAAGTATTTTTTTGCTTAGCCTAACCAAGTCGATCTATTTCTAAACCTAACTGAGTAGTTCTATTTTGAAAAGACTGGAGCGAAAATTGACACGTGCGTCACACGTTGCTGGACATTTGTAGGAAAACACACAAATAATATGTTGTGCTGAGTGTCATGAAAACAAAGGGAAATTTGTGTCTATGTACAGGAACCAAATAGCTTAAATTTCGTGACTATTTCATGAACTGCCGTGAGACTGCGTTGTCAGTTTTGGACGTTTCAGTCCACGTGTCGAATTCCGGTCGTTACACACATGAACTATCTTTTTCAAAATAAACTAGTAGGCTGTGATGTTATAACGTTACGTATGAGACGTAGTCTGCTTTTGGTTTCACACGGGATGCGAACACCGGTCTCCTGTGTGAAAGTCCTGTGTTTTTGGCCCCAACCGTCCAATAGTAAGACATACTTTAGGTGTGTTACATATAACACATTGTTGAAGAACAAAACAACAATGTCTTGACCTTCTTCTGATGACCGGAGTTGTGAGTAGATCAGTGCTGTCATGTGACATGAAAGGATCGCTTTGTGATTTCATCTATTCACAGACGTGAACAGATGCACACTTGAACCCCGGTCCCGCCAAGGTGAAAGCCGTCCAACAGACGCCCTCCTGGAAGACTTCGTAACTTCTTCAGGGAGCGAGCTCCGGCAACAACATTACCTCAACTGAAAATGACTCAGTCAACTTAACTCAGTCATCACCATTAGTCAAGCGGAAGAGTAATTGAGCTCATCCCCATTACACATAAGACAACAATATGGCACGGGGACGTCATTAGGTGCGGGAGGGGAGAGAAGTGATGAAGAGCTCACTGAAATGAGATTGGATTTAAACAAGTGCTGCTGCTGTCCTGGGGGCCTTACATGGATGCTCTTTGAGCGGATAGGTGGAGGCTGCATAATGATGAGACACTTAGTTTCCCTACTGTTCAGATTTATGGGCTCCAAGGCCTGTTACGATCATTAGGGGGATTGTGAAAAGAAAAAGGGAAATGGGGTTTAGACTATATGGGCATGGGAGGAGGTGGAAATTACACCAAGGTTTTTTTCTGGTAACACAGCACTTTTGAGCCATAAATCTTTGATCCTCTCCTCCCTATTTGTGCAATGGCATTTTATAATGGAAGACTCCCTCTAATTTCACACTCCAATTAGTAAATTACTGATGTCATAATATGCAAGTCTTGGGGGTTGATAATAAACAAACAGGTCACACCCCGAAGGAACCTGGTTAACTACAGGAAAAAATTGATTTTTAAACAATGTTGCTAAAAATGCTTTTGTTTGTGTTTGAGGTTAACCAAACAGCCCCAGATGAACTGTATAGCACTGAATAAAATGAGGTATAAGAGGAAAAAAATACCCCTTTGAAACAACAATCTAATGATTGTTTTTATTTTTGCATAATGATTTGCAAGTAGACCAGAGGAAGCTCGAGTCAGTTCAAACATCAGCAAAATTTTACCACCGCTGAACACTGAATGAACGGGAGTCATTGGGAACATGTTGAATAATTCATACTGCATAATCAAATTAAATCAACAAAAACATTTGCTTGTATGTTACCTGGGGTGGATTTACAACAGGAAAAAAGAAATATATTGTTGCCCTGATGACTCTAAAGGCCTTTACACACCGGGGGGCATGGCGGATAAACAACACGGAAATGCAGAATACCCACCTGCAAATAATTCACACAACACTGTGACTTCATTCTCTGCTCAGGTAGACATTACTCTACTATATCTTTACATAGACAATAGCTGTTTGTTGTTATATTAATGCGGTGGATTTCAAATTTAACACCTTTCAGCAATGCTTCCTTCCAGGCAACATAAGTCACCCCATAAAATGGCACCAGGCATGAGAAAACCCTTACTAAAAAGAAGTTTATTCAAGTGTGCTATTAGTATTATTTTAAACTTTAAAGGTCCCATGTGGTAAAAAGTAAGATTTTCATGCTTTTATATTAAAAAGCAGGTTTAAGTGCTTTATAAATACTGTTAAAGTATCAAAGCGCTTAATATAACACACAGCCCGTATTCAGAAATTGTCCTTTTGAAACAAGCCGTTACAAAGCCGTCACAAATATACAATATTAAGACCATTACACGTTTTTAAACGTAAACGTTCTAAATGTGTCCCAGTTTATTCCTGGTTGCAGTGTATGTAAATAGTATCAGCTGACGGGAGGTAAACATGGACCCAAACTGTTGCCAGGCAACGCAATTCTGTTGCAATTCCGTTTAAATACACTAAAACGGAGCGTTTCTGACAGAGGGTAAATACAGGTTTATTCAGGCAGAGAGTATGAGAAAAATAAAGTTGTTTTTTTTAACATTACAGCATGTAAACATGTTCTAGTGAACACAAAATACAAGTATAAACCTGAAAATAAGCACGATATGGGACCTTTAAATAAGAGAGTATACTTTTAGTATACTTTTTATGTACTTATCAGAGATATACTTAACAAAAGTATACTTGGCTTATACTTGTACTTAATCTTTTGATCAAGATTTTCTTAAGAAAAGTATAAGGTAGTATACTTGTAATATAAAAAAATATTTAACTAGTAATTTACTGAGAGTATACTTTAAAGTATACTTTTATAAACTAAAGCGGGCCTATTTAGTCCCAAGAAGTATTGTATTCTATTTCCCAATAAGCAGTTGATAATTAGCTGTCAAAGTATTTTATATAATTCTACCAATTTAATAGGCCTACATTCTTTTACAAGGACATAGTGTAGAGGGGCTCAGTTGTGATATTTACCAAGAGAAGGGCTCTAAGTTGTCCTTAACCTGCTTGTGATTGGCAGTGATGTACAGATTCAGAAATACAAGCAGAATTTGGGGGTTAAGAACTCATAGCCTTACCAGACACAGTTTATTACCTGCTTTGGGAAATAGCAGAATATCATTCTTAAATAATGTCAGGGTAATTTTCAAAACATTTTTAGATAAATATAGGGGTAATTTCAAAGAAATTTGAAATGCGCTCCTTGCGAATTATCACCTACTTGCCATGAAATTTGCAGACCTGTAAAAATAAGTCTATACTTTTATAAACTAAAAAGTTGGCAAATTTAATCCCAAGAACTATTAAAGCCGTACACTTTTAAGTATTCTACTAGTATATTGATATTAGTATACTTACTAGATAAAGTATACTTGGGAAATATATACTTGAACTTTACTTAAAGGTCTCATATTATGCTCATTTCCAGGTTCATACTTGTATTTTGGGTTTCTATTAGAACATGTTTACATGCTGTAATGTTTAAAAAACACTTTATTTTTCTCATACTGTCGGCCTGAATATGCCTGTATTTACCCTCTGTCTGAAACGCTCCATTTCGACGGTATTGCGACAAATTTGTAACAGAATTGCGTTGCTAGGCAACAGCTTGGGTCCATGTCTACTTCCTGTCAGCTGATGACATTCACATACACTGCAACCAGAAATAAACTGGGACACATTTAGAATGTTTACGGTGAAATCTGTGTAAAGGGTCTAATTATTGTATATTTGTGACATCACAAATGGACGGCTTGTTTTGCAGAGTTTCTGAATACCCTGTGGATTGAGCTTTCGATACATTCACAGTATTTATATAGGACTGACGCCTGCTTTATAATAAAAAAACATGAAAATCTCACTTTTTTACAATATGGGACCTTTAAGTATACTGCATAAAATAAACTTGAAGTATACTACTTTTTCGTAAGGGGAAGCACTGTCTGAGGGACAAACTCAGAGAATACAAGTCTCTTCACTTGCTGAAGGTTCATAATCTGCAAGCTTCATAACTAATCAGACACACACACACTGCAAATATGAAGCAAACACACCAAGGTACTTTGTCAAACAGGAAAAGAAAAGTGTCCATCAACAATTATACTGACAATAGTTATGAGCTACAGTAAGAAGCAAAAGGAGACGATGAGCACATAACCAGCAACATAACCAGCAACGTGGAGGGTTAGAGGGAAGTATTCAGATCCTGAAAGTAGCAGCACTGCCATATGAAAATGCTCCATTACAAGTAAAATGCATTGACGTTGAGTGCACCTGATCTGGAGCTTTCGACCAAGGTCAAGAAGGATGGTGGTAGCAGGTTAGCAGCACAGCTGGGCTTTCCAGTCAAGCTTTGGTAAATGATGTTTTGTGGCCCCCCTGCCGCCCCGTGTTCCCACACACTGACAAGGTCGCTTGTGGGATGACGGTGACTAAAATAAATGTCATAATTGCCCCGTAGCCCAAAAAACATACACCTTGACTCCTCATGGCGAGAGAACAGCTCAGAGAAGATCCATCCTGCTGCCGTTCGCCACAGAGACAAGAGGAGTCAAGGATTTAAATTGTCACATCAACTCCCACAGAACAGAAATTTGCAAACCGCTCCAGTGTTTTCCCTCATCCCCGTCGATGTGATGAAATGATAAAGGGTTTGATTCTAAGAAGTGATTTTAACCCAGTGTGTCATATCAGGGTTGGCTTGGCCGCAGCATCGGATGAGGGAATAACACAGCAGGCCAACAAACAAGCTGATATACAGGCCAACAGACAGATGAACTGATATCTATTCACCTGTTGCCGCGCCAACAGAGGATGTCAGCGAAGTCTCTATAGCAGATAGAAATGAGTTATTTAATAAGGACCTGAGCACGATCCATCAATCTTCATTTGCTCTCATTTATTGGTTCATTCCCTTCCCTCTGTTCCTTCGTCCCTACCTTTCTCTCACCCCCACCCTCCTCTGACACCACACACACACACACACACACACACACATACCTGCTAACAGTTGCCTCACCTTCAGCCTCCTTTCTCTATCTCCCGTACTTGACAGCAATGTTTATCTTCTGTGAAGAGCTAAAAGTGGACTGACAGGCCCATGCGGCTCTAGGAGAGCGGTGGCCATGCAAGCAACATGTAAAGGTTACAATGGATGTTGAAATATCAAAGGCTCCTCCTTCAGCTGGTGAATTTCTAAACACCTTCAGAGGACACAGGGTGTTTTACCAGGATTTGTCTGCCCTGAAGTTGTCAAACTTAGGTTTGCTCATGTATAACTAAAATTATAATAACACACTTGTTTGATAATTTATACAATAATATAAACATATGTATTTTTTTGCTACTTAGTAGCAAAATCTAATGAAATATTCTGCTGCAATCCATATTTGTTGCTGTTTAGCCTTTCAAAATCAACATTTTCACTGCGGTCAAACATTTGCTCTCCCGCTTGATGCACACAAAGGGAGGCCCACATCTGTATTAACGGGGAGGTCGAGTAGCTACCTAACCACAATAACAAAAAAAAAAACACTATAGTAAATTAATTGAGACTCCAACACAAACTGCACGGAAGCACCAAAACCTCAAAGTTCTATCTAGTGAAGCCCATCTTACAAATCAGTGTTGGCCGCGGTCGGAGGATGCGGAGGAGACCGTAGCTTTGGTCTCCAGGGCCGGAGTCTCTGCTGTACTCTGCTCCTCTGCCTGCCTTCACTCACACACCGCACTCGTTCTCACTCTCTCGCCCCACATCTCACGTGCATGTGTGCACACTCCACACTGCAGAAGAGTTAGTTTAGCTCTGAGAATATCTAGTGAATGTTCAGTGGACGTTTGTGCAGAAGTAACTGCTGCAGCTCCTCCAGACCAACAGAGGTTTCCCGTGTCTTGTGAAGTGACGGGGCTCCGCAGTGAGTAACGTTATCGTCTCCAACCAAAACTCCGGTGTCTCCCCTGTTCCCTCCGGCCGCGGTCGGGGGGGCTGAGGCAGGAAACGCCAATACTAGGATCACCAGTGATTCATGGAGAGACCTTGGTCTGGTCAGCTAACATTACTGCCAAGCAGCTGAAATATAGAGTGATATTGTGCTTTTAGCTGACGTGTGTCTCCTCACTGTTTTGAGCGATGCTCGTTCATGTCTATGTAGAGTGAGCACGAGCGCGAGCAACAGGACGCTGACTTTCGTTGACTCACCGGCCACAGGCTTAGCTGTTAACAAGCAATTTCTGATTCTTACATAGAGTCCCTTTAATACACTGAATCACTTTATTCAAACTGAGGATTTTGGTCGAGGATTTATACATTTGGGCTTCATGGAAAATAGGTTGGGAACCACTGCTATAGAACATACCAGCTAACTACTGCATATGGATGCTAACATGGTACATACCTCATCTAAAACTACCAAGGCAGCATGCCTGCATTCATCTGTCAGGAGTATCTCGGTTAGAGTTAGGGTTAGTGAGGGTGGTGAGGGGTTAGAGATAGGGTGTGAGTTGACGTTTCACAGGGTTAGGGGTAAGGGGGTATAGGTTGACATTCTTGAAGAGCAGATGACAAAACAAACTCAACTCAAGGTCCACTTGAGACACGTAAAGGTCACGAGGGATGTTGAAATATCAAAGGCTGCTCCTTCAGCCGGTGAATTCTAAACACCTTCAGAGGACACAGGGTGTTTACTAAGGACAAAGAGACTGGTCCTGCATACAATGAAGGAATCACTGTGGTCTGCCACACAGCGTTCTAGCTAACTACTGTAGAATGAAATTTAGCATAGCCTTTGCCGGGTCTAAAACTGTCATGGCAGCATGTGCGGTTAATCTGTTATAGGGTTAAGCTGCCAGTATGCTTCATCATAACTTTCCCTGAGGCCCTGTTCGGACCAGGCATTAACATGTGTCTTGGGTGATACAATCACAAGTGGACAGCTCGAAGAATGTCAGTTCACATTTTAGGCATTAGAATGCCTCTCCACATGCGTCTCGAGTGACCACTTGTGACTGGATCTCTCTCGTACATCATATTGAATTTGCAAAGACCAAAAACACTGTAGTAGTATTATCCTACATATTGGTCAATTCGGATACGTTTTATGAACATATAAGGTTATTGTCTACCGGCTACCTATAGGCCGTAGCCCCACCAAGTGGGAAAAGTCACGCCATACCACGAAAGAACTCAAGACTATTCTTTGGCGTGCTGAAGGCAAACCAAATCGCCAAAGATGTTTGATGCATTCGTAATATATCTCTTTGGGCTTTTCGAAATTTTCAAGTGTCGTGGACAAAGCCAGCGAATGAGTATGTACTTCCACTTACGCAGAGGACGTCATTTGAGTAGGCAGTCCTTAATGTGGCCCAGGACACATTCGCGTACACACTGCTAAAAGAATGTGGCAATATGTGGCCCAGACCACCTCCGAATGTGGTGAATGTGACCGGATCTCGATGCGTCCTCGATGCGTCTCGGATGCATTCACACCTGTACTTTGAGCCATGATTGGATCACCCAAGACGCGTGTTGGCTAAGAACAGGACAAAGGCTGTACCCATATTGTCCCCAAATAGGGCTTAGTAAATATAGTAGGGTGAATTAGCCTAAAATGTGGGGAATTTTTTTGCATTTCAGATTTCTGGAATATATTGTGATATGAAGCCAATATATTAAATCCAAACCCTGCACCACTCCGAAATTTTGTCTCAAAATATTGATTTCTTCAGTAAGTAGCAGTGTAATAAGCGGGATAAAGTACAGCTAGCCGGTCATCCGGGATTCTTTCACAACAATGACCGGCCCGCTGTACATTATCCCTTACATAATATAAATAATAATACATAAATAAAGAATAATGAATAAAGACTATAAGCATTTAGGCATATTAGAAAGACATTAAATATCAATAGTTTATTGACTTTTATTGGTTTGAGGAAGACCTACACCCACTGAAGCTTAGCTGGCCCACATTAGGCAGTGTCCCACTTTACGGCAACTCACCCTATAATATCGGAGGTTACGTTAACAGCACAAAAACAAACTCATATAGAGCACAACAGCCCACTGTCCAAGAGTGGCTTTGTTTGCATAAAATCAATGAGTTAATGACTGAAGTATAATCTTTAGCAAGGTGCTACCAAGTAGCAGAAAAGTTTCCTTTCATTGCTGTTGATACGCTCCGCTGTCGGCTTGTGCAGCACACCTCCATCTGCTGTTTTGACAACGGAGTGACAATACATATCTGCTATTCCATCAGAACGAGTTACTCCATCTGTTGTGCCTGCCTCTCCTTGCCATGTAGCCATCAGTGCTTCACTGTATCCATAATTTCCCTTTGATTTCAGAGCCCCTTTCCCTGTTTCATCATGCAAGACGCGACAATCAAACATTTCCTCATGAATCAAGCCATGCTTGACCTGTTGTCATCTCTCGTTCTTTTTCAAGTTCACATATTGTAAAGTTTTCATATGTACCTACATCCTAGGCTTATTACGGTGGTTTTACTCTGTTTGATAGTATACATACATAAAATGCATATGCATATGTATTTTCACAAATTAATTATGACCCTGACTAATCTGCCAATGCTTTTTTGTTCTTTGCGATACTAAGCATACTTCTTCTGCCATCGAGAATTAACCTGCCAAAGACAGCTCCCTCTATGATCATTTAGTCATGATCTATTGTATTATTACCGTTTGACTCTGAGCCATCCATCACCTACCTAATGACATTAATCCTTCCATCTGTAGCAGGTTGCCAGCTCCGTGCCGTGGAGAGCTTTGGTTGAATCCCATATGTGTTGAAATTCACACTCAGTAATATAGCCGCCGCAGCCACAGAGACACCGGCTCCCCGCTACAGCAGCCTTGGCCTTAATGGATTGTTGCACCTCCAGTGGAAATACAAACACACAAATTAAATGTTTGCCTGGACCTAGGGTGTGTTGTAGGGTAATGAAATTGCAGTGTAGCGTGAATTTGCACTACATGTCCATGCGGATGACTCTTTATGAGGTTAGAGCTGAACCATGAAAGCCCCTGTCCTCATTAAACTCAACACTGTGAATATACACTGGTGGTTCTCTTTTGTTTCTCTATAGAGCAAGTTTCTTTATTTGCTTCTTCGGGGTTCAAAGGAAATGTGAGGACGGGGAATTTCAATTTGTCAGTGCTCAACTTGTGTTTTCTGCAGACTGGTTTAGACTGCAGCAGACCAGCAGGAAGTACACTTTCTGCGTTTTGGTTGCTCACGTGCGGCAGACTGCTGTTCAGAGGTGTGCTGGTGAAGTCACAACGGGTGCCTGACAGGCACGTTTTTTATAGAACATGAGTGCAAAACCAAAACGTGTCAGTTGCGGATTTATTTGTGGCGTAGCTGAAACCAAATCATTAAAAATGCAAGGAGAAAAAAACTGGATGTTAAAGGTGCAGTAAGCCAGTTTTACATGACGTCATCTTATAGTCACTGGAAGTACTCAGTTGAGAAAAGAGTTGTATAATGTCTTCTATGGCTTTGTGAAGTCTGAGAAAGTGGCCCTGATTATGTCATTTGGGGTTACCTTGGCTTGGAACTTACAAGCTTTTGAGCCATGTGTGCCGCTGTGATGCAAGACAAATTTCAGACCTGTCCGACAATACAAAAACGTATTATCGTATGGTATTGTCACTCTGTCTGCGTGTGGCTCGAAGTATGGCAACATCAGTGGGTGTGGTGGTCCAACACAAGATCTCAAAACTATTGAATGAATCTCCATGAAAGAATGTATCGCCAGAGAGGTTTGAAGTGAAATATCTTGAAATCTATTTGATGTGTTGCCATGAAATTTTGTACAGATATCCAGGTATCCATGCAGAACCTGTTGTTTTTTTATTTCAGCGTCCATGTTAACATGTTACAGCAGCAACTTAGCCTGCGGTCGGCACGCACGGCTCAGCTGCGTCTCTTCTAGAGATTCGCCTGTTTTTTACCGCGAGCCACGGTTCACAACAACAACAGACAGTGAAAGCGATCGTGTGACAGTATATTGACATCATACCAGCAACAATACTACAGTTTCAATTAAAATGTATTAATTTAATTAACATTATTAGCGTCTTCAGAGAGTTGGTGGCAACTGAAGCGCATTTATGAGGGGGTGTCCACCCCACTCAAACTCATTTATTTTTGGATGCAATGACAGTTGTGTCATGAAAAATACATGAATAAATCTCCCTGTCATGTCATATTTGAAAACGCATGAGAAGAAAAACAAGAAAAAAATGAATCAAAAATTATTATATAAACAAAAGAACTAATTATTTCTTCCCTCTCCCTCCTTTCCCAAATCATGGGCTTACATTGTTTCCTTTCCTCTCTCTTAATTGTCCTCAGGAGCTTTGGATGGAAGTGGCCCTCCTGACAAGACCTCTGGCTCAGACTGACTCTCTCTCACTCCTCACAGCCGATGCTTTGGCCCAAGCGCATTTGCAACATTGGATAATTAAAATCAGACGCAAAAAAGGGCAAATTGCACTCCAACTTTGTGGCCGTGTTTGCGCTGTAATAGGCTATCATTAGCGCAATATATCTGTAGTGAATCAGACCTTGAGATGGGGCAGATAATGGTTACAAATGATGCGCAATTCATGGTGCTATCAGTAATATATAGTACGGCATAGGCCATTAGACGGCCTGACGTCTTGTATAAAATAATTAAAGATATAAAGAAATTAAATTAAATTAAATTAATAAAAAGTTTAAAAATCAAAAAAAATAATACGAATAGAAATAAAGACAAAATATCATAACATTGTCGTACCAGCACTGTCGATAACACCCCCCTCCTTCTACCAACATCCGTAAATTGTCTCATTTTGTTTCTTTCGTTAGGTTAAGTATCACCTGTCTTGTCTTGTTTCACTAAATAAAAATAAAAATTGCCCATTAGTCTTTGTTAAAAAGATACGTTACAAAGTGGGGATGTGGAGTTTGAAAGCAGTTGTGAGTCTGAGAAAAGATGCTGCCAAGTTGAATTATGGGAAGTTTAGGATTACATTTTTTCAGAGCTTGAACCTCATTAGGGACTAAATGTCAGGATATCTTGGACATTGCTGCACCAATTTTGACCACTCATCTTTTAGTCACTCACAACTTTATGGTAGTGCAATTCTGATGCACTGGAGTACTCTTTAAAAACATCAACACAAGGGATATGGGCAGTCGTTATGATGGTAATAAAAATGATGATGATTAACGACAAATAATAGCTGGGAAATTATTCCATTCTGTCATAGGTCAGAAATTCACATGAGGAAATAGCTGATTGCAAATGTTTGATTACAGTGTGCAGCATGTACTCTTGTCTCCGACGCAATTATTGGATGAGTTACAGTAATTACTACACAGTCCATTAGAGAGTCACGGCCTTGTCTCTCAAGTTTGCTGAGGCGTAGGCAGTGGTATGGTAATAGTCATTACTGTGATAGAAACAATTCTGTTTGCAAAATCCCTACAATAACCAACGCAAGTAACATAAAGGGAAATATTCATCGTATTTTCTTCCTGTTTGGAGAAATGTATTTCTCTACAGTATCCCTCAAATGCTACTAAATATCTGCCAGCACACCATCAGACAGCTACAGGGCAAAGAAGCCTCTCATGAATAAGTGAGGAAATTAGAAAAAGCAGCTCATTCTTGTCTGGGCTTTTGTCAAAAGGAAAACAAAAAAAAGATTTATTTTTTGTTAGGCAAGATGCCCTAACACCCAGTCGACTGGTAGCTCAGATGCTTCACAGGGAATAAAATAAGACAACTCCTATTTATTCTAGCTTCTTGCGTCTACTGTTCTTCTGAGTCGGCCTGTTTACATAACTCTCTCACTTGGCAGCACCAACGCTGGCCTTATTCTCAGAGGCCAACTTGGGACTACATCAATGAGTAATTGTCTCCACAAAGGCCTCGCAGTCACGAGCTAAGAGCCTGGAAAGGTCACCAGGAGTTCTAAATCTAAAAATACCTCCATTTATTCAAGGAGGGGGACTGAACTGAATGTTAATTAAAAAAAACGTCTTAAAAGAGAATCAAGAAGTACAACAAATACTTTGCTCCAGCCTATTTGTCCTGACATGCATTCTGATGTCTCACTAAAGAGTTTCTCACTCCTGCCTCAAAGTTAAGTCCTCGGGGCTACACTTAACCACGGCTAAGCACCAACTTACAGCTGATTAAATTCAGAGTGACCCAGTCTGAAAACTATTAGCCGGTTACGAGCTGAAAATGAGCATATTAGAGCTTCTCGCTGCTGGCTCGACGGTCGAGACGAAGCCTGCGAGGGGGAAATCGGGTTGAATTAAGCGACCGGTAATATCTGTGTAAACCACTTTTAACTAACTAGATGACGAACATATTTTTTATTTGCAACAACAGCCCCGGGGAGGTGGTTGCAGTATGTGGATAACACATTCGGAAATGGGTCCAGCAGAGGGGATAATCATACCTGGGCCTGCTGCTTTTGGGTGCAAATATATTCAATTTTATGTTAATTATTATATAAATATTCATGATATTATGTGTTGCTTACCCTCTCTTATACTGTATCTATCTATATATAGATAGATACAATATGTATATAGATACAATAGATATAATATATATGTATATTGTTTATATTTTATGTTAAAGGTCCCATATTATTCTCATGTTCAGGATCATACTTGTATTTTGTGTTTCTATTAGAACATGTTTACATGCTGTAATGTCCAAAAAACATTTTATCTTCCTCATACTGTCTGACTGAATATGCCTGTATTTACCCTCTGTCTTAAAGGTCCAATATTGTGCTCATTTTGAGGTTGATACTTGTATTTTGTGTTTTGACTAGAACATGTTTACATGCTGTGATGTTCAAAAAACGCTTTATTTTCCTCATACTGTCAGCCTGAATATGCCCGTATTTACCCTCTGTCTGAAACACTCCGTTTTAGCACATTTTGACGGAATTGCGATAGAATTGCAACAGAATTGCGTTGCTAAGCAACAGCTTGGGTCCATTTATATGCAACCAGGAATAAACTGGGACACATTTAAAATGTTTACATTTAAAACTCTGTAATGGTCTAAATATTGTATATTTGTAACATCACAAATGGACAGCTTGTCTCAAACGCAGAGTTTCTGAATACGGGCAGTGTGTATTTTCCTGTGGATTGAGCGTTTCGATACTTTCACAGTATTTATATAGGACTTAAGCCTGCTTTATAATAAAAAAACAGGAAAATTTCACTTTTTATAATATGGGACCTTTAAACGCTCTGTTTTAGCACATTTCGACGGAATTGCAACAAAATTGCAATAGAATTGCGTTGCTCGGCAACAGCTTGGGTCCATGTGTACGTCCTGTCAGCTGATGACATTCACATACACTGCAACCAGGAATAAACTGGGACACATTTAGAATGTTTACATTTAAATCTGTGTAAAGGGTCTAAATATTGTATACTTGTGACATCACAAATGGACAGAAATCCTGACTGCTTGTTTCAAATGCAGAGTTTCTGAATATGGGCTGTGTGTATTTCCTTGTGGATTGAGTGTTTCAATACTTTCACAGTATTTATATAGGACTTAAGCCTGCTTTATAATAAAAAAACATGAATATCTCAATTTTTTATAATATGAGACCTTTAAATGGCAAAAAACATGGAAAAAGTATGACAGAATGATGAAAAACGGGAGTGATAGCACATAGAAAGCTACCATTGCTGAAATGCTAACATGTATTTTCCAACACTAGGGGTATAAACCTTTAAAAAAAAATCACGATGAGACATGGTCCCTCCAAATTGGCACGGCGGACATATTTTGTGGGTCAGGCTTATGGACTACCTACATCTACTGATGACGCACATTATAGCCACATTAGTCATATCCTCATAATACGCACTGACCTCGTTGTTAACGTTGAGTTGCCAATCCGAGTCTCAGCTGCCTCCACCTACTTGAACTTTCTGCTCTGCTGCTTGATGCATACCCCCACCTTCATGACTGAGATGTATTTAATCAGTGAGATCAATGGCTGTTACCGTCATTGATCTTGCAAGTCTATTTCATGGGCGAGTCAGACACAACCTCATATTTTGTATACGCTGTAATTTTTATAGATAATGTAAGCTGCTAAGGGCTGTTTTTAATTAACATTAGGAAAAGACTGTTTTGGAATAGTATAACACCAGTGACTGATGAGTAGTTTTTTACTCCCTGCAATCCATCAGAATAATTTTATGTTTTGCCCGGAACCTTGGCTGAAGGCAGACAGCACCTCTCCTTTCAACTACTCCTACCCAGACTTCACAGGGATTTGAACTTCTTGAACCTGGCTGCCTTGTTCATCTTAATAGTTTCCTCTTGCAGTTTTAAAATAGCAGCAAAGCAGAATGTTCATGCTGAGTTTTAATTTCTGGAGCAAAAAGTAGCGGAGCTCAAAGTAAAGTTAAGTTCCTTGTGACTTTTTTTTGCTTTCTGTGACAGAATGCTTAATGTGTGATAATAAGATTTAGAAGCAGATGCGAGACTCCAGAAGAGGAAAGCAAATCACAGCTGCTACCCAATTAGCAAGAGTCATAACATCCACTAAATATAAAACATTATAATTAAAAAGATGAAAATAAGGAGCAGAAGCATAACATCTTAACACAATCTACAGGTTTATTTCTGCATTTTTCTTTTTTTTGATTATGTCCGCTAGGAGATTATGTATTGTTGTGTTTGTGTGAGTGGGTGTTCATCTCTGTGTCTGTCTATCTGTCTGTCTGTCTGTCTGTCTGTCTGTCTGTCCACAGCTAATCGTGCATACTGCTGGACCTGTCAGCCTTTTTTTTGTGCTTATTTATGACTTTATGCTTAAGAACCTCTCGTGGTTGCAGTGATTTACACTTAAAATATATATATATATATTTAATTGTGATTAATAGCATGATTGTCCGTAGTTAATCGTGCTTCAAAAGAATCGCACATTTTTTTACTGTATCTGTTCAAAATGTACCATAATAGGGAGATCTGTCAAATATTTAATATTCTTATCAACATGGGAGTGGGTAAATATACTTGCTTTATGCAAATGTATGTATATATTTATTATTGGAAATCAATTAACAACAGAAAACAATGACAAATATTGTCCAGAAACCCTCACAGGTACTGCATTTAGCATAAAGAAATATGCTCCAATCATAACATGGCAAACTGCAGCCTAACAGACAACAACAGCTGTCAGTGTGTCAGTGTGCTGGAGACTCGTGGGTACCCATAGAACCCATTTTCATTCACATATCTGGAGGTTAGAAATCAAGGGACCCCTTTGAAAATGGCAATGAAAGTTTTTCCTCTCCAGAATGTATTGCATTATTTAGCCTCTTCTGTGACAAGATAGTATGACATGCTTGGTACCAATGGATTCATTAGGTTTTTCTAGTTTCATATGATGCCAGTATCTTCACTCTAGCTTTAAAACTGAGCCTGCTACAACCTCTAAAAGATCGATTGCGTTAATGTGTTAAAGAAATTGGTGGCGTTCAAATTATTTTGTACAACAGGCTATAGCCTGTTTAATTCATTGACTGCTGACTCCTCACCACTCTTAACTGGCTGTTAAGGGCTGCAAGTTATCAAAAACTGCTTCAGTTTGTTTGGACTCTTATTTCTGCTGTTACTACTTTCTGTTCAGAGGAAGCGTTAAACAGTCAACATGAAGAGTTACACAGTGAACTACAGTTTTGCTGCACAGGTCTGGTCCTATTCTACCCAGATCTGGTGTGATTCTACCCAGATCTGTCCTATTATACCCAGATAGGGTCTTTGTTTACCCAGATCTGGTCCTATTCTACCAAGATAGGGTCTTTGTTTACCAGATCTGGTGTAATTCTACCCAGATCTGTCCTATTATACCCAGATCTGGTCTTATTCTACCCAGATCTAGTTTTTATCCACTCAGAACTGGTCCTATTCTACCCAGATCTGGTCTTATTCTACCCAGATCTGGTCCTATTCTACCCAGATCTGGTCTTATTCTACCCAGATCCGGTTCTATCCTACCCAGATCTGGCCCCATTCTACCCAGATCTAGTTTTTATCCACTCAGAACTGGTCCTATTCTACCCAGATCTGGTCTAATTCTACCCAAATCCTGTCTCATTGACAAGGGCAGATTATTCATCATCGCTTTCTGTATGTCAAAGAGGATGCCTTTAGGGGTACAATACACGTAAAATAGCTTTTGTTGCTGTTTGTTTGGGGTCAAGTTCCATCATTACTGGATTATGAAATGAGAGTGTATCTGTTGTGTGAGACATACAAGTGAAAAACGTGTCTGATATGCTTGTGGTCTAGACGGGGGGGTTAGACAATTGTGGTTTGTATTCATTCAATCAAATAACACAGCTGTGGCCATTGCAGACACACCTGCCTTAGAGCTGTACTGAACCTTTCTAGTTTATATTTAATTGTTCACCCATCGATGTAAGAATACATACTTAAATGCTGTAAATCCACTCTGCCAAGAAAAACCCTGACATTTGTCCATGCGGTGAGAACCTTTTCAGAGCTTTATCGTTGACAGGTTTGATACAGCCATCACTGTTCACCAATCATCACCCTTCTGCACCATGTCCCCCCCTGCAGGGTGAAGGCTTTGGCTCTCAGGTCAGAGTCATTGACCTTAATGGTTGGGTACAATCTTAGGCACGGTGTGAAGATGGTGTGCAGAGCTCCATACAGTGTGACAAAGCCCAGTGAAGGTGACATCTGGTAAGGAAAATGGGAGGCTAAGAATCACTTTAAGGCACCGATATGTAGTAATGTACCATTACCTCTCAGCTACAGTGACAGCCGGGTCTGAAATAATAATAAGTGAGTCTCTGCTCTGTTCACACAACAAAAGGGAGAGTCCAAAATAAAGCCAGAGCTAATAAACAAATGACTAGTTCCTGTACTGTAATGGCTTGCATGGTGCATTGTGTGCATTCCCAGAGCATCATTTCCATCAGTACAACACAGTGGTGCCTTAGTCACCACTCTGCGGCTCTGAGCTTCTGTTCTTTTTTTTAACAAAAATACCCGTTTCAGTCACTGATGCAGTCATTCCTTCCTTCCTGCAAGTGTTTCACAATGAAAGTTTGTAAATGATTCTAATAGTTTTCTACGAAGGTTCTTTTAAAGAATCATGTATAATGTGGCACTAATTGTGAGTAAAATGGAGACATTGTTCAATTTGTACACTTTCAATAATTCCAATTAAATGCTAAGCGATCTGAACCCAGAGTGTTTTAATGAGTGCACGGCAGGTCAATTGAACATACAAAAATGTTGCACTTTGTCTACAGGCAGTGTATCAGAACATTGTGTCTGTTTTCCTTGTAAATCCCAAATGACACAATTCCTTCTAAGAAAAAAAAAGAAAGGAAATCATAAGCTTCTGTAGGACTCTTTGAGGAGGAAAGGCTGACACATAGAGACAGAAAACCATTCACGCTCACATTCACACCTACGGGACATTTAGAGTCAACAATGAACCTGCATGTCTTTGGGAGGAAACCAGAGACCCCGGAGAAAACCCACGCTAACACAGGGAGAACATGCAAACACCACACAGAAGAGCCCCAAGCCAGGATTTGAACCTGTGATCCTGTTGCTGTGAGGCAGCAATGCTAACCACTGCACCACCGTTATTATTGTACATCCTAATTCATATTCAGCAAGTTAATGAATGGCCTGTACTATCAGGTTATTAGCTCAATTGATGAAAATTACAGGCCCTAGTGAATATATACTGTGGGCAACACAAAGGTAGAGACGGCTCTGAGTAAATCACATGCAGCTAATTATGGCGAAGACAGAAAAGAGATACGACATCAAGCGCAATCTGACCTTCTGGTCGTGACTGTAGGCCAAGGCCCAGTCCTCCTCGGTGGGGTGGAACAAAAGGCTCAGGACGTAGAAAGTGAGGCGGTACTTCTGGTAACTGGCTCCCTCATCAGAGCTGATGAGCACGCTGCTTTCAAACTCCGGATCCGTCAACACCATAATCTGAGAAGAGAGAGGGAGGAGAAAGGAGAGCGTGCACACATGCAAGGGGGGGCAGGCGGGCATGAGGTTTTTTTGAAGATGGGAGAAGAAAGGAATGAAGGGCGAGTTTGAGTAAAGAGGTGGAAAGATGGGGGAGATGAGAAGGTAGAAGAGAGATGTTAGAGGCAGGAGCAGTGTCAGCAGAAAAGGCCCGGCTTTTTGGCGCACGTCAGGCTTATTCTTGGCAAACAGCTCCTCTATATATCCTACTTCATTTCATGAGTGTGACTTGCGCGCTTCTGTTGCCATGGCTCTGTGGCTCTTCCTGTGCACTCCGAGGTGAAGTTTTCATCATCTCTCTCCGAAATAAGATCAAGGTTGTTCACAGCAATGAGAGGTGAAACGGTGTGTAAAACCAGAACTGACCAAAAGAACACTTGAAGAACACAGGTGGGTTGAAAAACCATGAGATAAATTGTTCTTCTATACAGAAAGATGATGGAGCTTGTAGTCTAAGTACTGTACAAACAAGAGATGAAGCAGCCTTGCATGAATCCGCATATACAGTATGTTATTTTCTTTATCAGCTATAGTCTTTTAGTATGTCATTTCTTTAGCATTGCTCCTTCCAAAAAAAAATTCTAATTTCAAATTTAACAGCACCACAGTGGTAGAAGCCCTAATTTCATGCTTGGAATATTTCTGCCAGAGCTATCACAGTTATTACAGAATTCAATAAGAACAGGAATTCCACAATGCATATTTCCTTCAGCTAATGACATTTAGAGTCTTTGTGGAGCCAGATAAAATGGTCACAGGAATTCCTCCTCGACTAAAGCAGAGGTGGGTGAATAGGTGTGTAATATGTTTGAATAAAGGTGTATTCTTTTGAATCAGACTATGCTTTTGAATGCAAGCATATTCATGCATAAAAGGTTATATTATTTCAGATGTTGAAAAAAAAAAAATCCATTATTGGTACAATTCACTTTGCAATTTTGTAGGCTAAATAAATGTAGTTTAAATAGGGATTTGCATTAGTAATAATAAATCAATAGTGTTCATTTTAACTGTAGGTTATATGCTGATTTATGCTATACTAGTGACTATAATTCCTTATCTTTTCAGTATCAGAATTAGGGTTATCGAAGTTAACAGGTTAACGCAAATTTGTTTTAAGGCCACTGATTTCTTTAACGCATTAACGCAACTTGTGATTTTTTAGGTTGTAGCGGTTTTAAAGCTACAGTGAAGATGCTGGTATCATGTGAAACTAAAAAAACCTGAGGAATCCATTGGTACCAACCATGTCATACTAGCTTGTTGTGAAGGAGGCTAAACAATGCTCCAAAAACTCTTGGGAAAACTGGCATGGCCATTTTCAAAGGGGTCCCTTCACCTCTGACCTCCAGATATGTGAATGTAAATGGGTTCTATGGGTACCCACGAGTCTCCCCTTTACAGACATGCCCACTTTATGATAAGGCAAGTCATAGTCAAGTCAGCACACTGACACACTGACAGCTGCTGTTGCCTAATGGGCTGCAGTTTGCCATGTTCTGATTTGAGCATATTGTTTTATGCTAAATGCAGTTCCTGTGAAGGTTTATGGACAATATTTGTCATTGTTTTGAGTTTTTAATTGGTTTCTAATAATAAATATATACATACATTTTCATAAAGCAGCATATTTGTCCACTCCCATGTTGATAAGAGTATTAAATACTTGACAAATCTCCCTTTAAGGTTATTTTGTTTTTTTGAAGATTAAAATGTGCAATTAATTTGCGATTAATTATGACAATCATGCAATTAATCATAATTAACTGTTTTGATAGATTGACAGCCCTACTCAGAATCAAAATTAGAAAAACTTTATTGTCAATCACAAGGCAGTGGTTTTATGAAAATCATGAGTAAGTAAAAAACAATGTACACAGAATGGAAGATACAAATTGTAAAAAGAAAAATGCATATGGTAAATATGGCTCAAATATGGCACAAGAGGTAGCAAAGTGACATTATATAAGCTAGCGTGCAAAATCCTACAGTGTCTCTTTAATACTAAAATTTAATTAGCAGATTTTTTTGGTCACTTGGGGTCAGAGAGACAATCTGAAACACTGACATTTTATCACCTTATAAAGTTAATATGGAAAATGTGTTAACACGCCAAGCTGTTCACTGTTTGTAGCTATTCCTACAAACAGTAATGCACTATAACAACACGTGAATTACGTGGGTTATATACGATAGGAGGTCGGGGCGTATGGGAGGGTCTAAAAACAACAGACTTTCACCCAGGAGAACTCCGTTGCGTCCGAGAAGTCAGCGTTGACTTTGTAATTTCCATACTTAAGTAATGCCGTAGTTATTCTAACCCAAACCACGATCTTTTCCTAAACCTAATCAAGTGGTTTTGTTGCCTATACAATGCAGGAGCTCGCATGGGCATACTTATTGCTCGTGTTGTAGGACATTCGAGGGAAAAAGTACAAAAATAACGAAAACATTTTTCGTAAGATATCATACAAACCATTGTGTGAGGATATATTGGTATAGCTTATTTACACATCCAGGGGACAGAAAGCAAGATTATTATCCAATTAGTCATGTTTGCAACATTCACAATGCTAATGTTGGGGTTTCTGGTGACACGATGAATTCACTCTCCTTTTTAACTCTATTTGGGCCTCCACCACCTGCAGAGGAAGATATCAATCCCTTTTAGCTGCTAGCTGTTCGACTTATTTAGCTTAGTTAGCTAGTAGCTAACTTTATCTGTCTGCTGTTTGGTGGAGGGCAGGTAGCTGGTTTATCAAAGCCTTTTTGGCTGAAAAAAAGGAAACAAGGTTTATGAGCGTTGAATTTTTTGGGAAACTGTAGAGCTGAGGGGAACTGAAGAGTGGGGGTAGCCAGAATAATAGAATAGAAAAGAAATCTCTGTGGGATTGTCACTATGAGCAAACCCCTTCACACTACACTGAATCATTTGTTCCATTATCAATATGAAAATATGGACTGGGGCATGTTTATCTCTCGTATAAGTCTCTATTGTGAGGTGGAATTGTGGGTCGCGGCTGTGCTTCGTGGCCCAAATGGCTGCGTTGTCTCTCGTCAATTCAATTTGAATTGGAAAAAAACAGCAGCACATTTGTCACTGACAGAACTGCTAGCCCTCTTTCTAGAGTTTTAACCAGTAACCCTCCCTGGTGGTGATTTAGATAAATTGTTTTTCATTAAGCACCAATAAACGGAAAAGCACATTCTCAAACCGGATCTCTCATCGGCCCGGCTTCGCCACCATTGGCATCACCGTGCTACGCCGAGACCTCCTGATATCTGCCAGTGTCTTTGGGGCTTGTCAGATGTAATTAACAGTAATCATATTCTATAATAATATAGTAAGCAGCAGACTCTCCATTGTGAATGGGAAATTGCATTCGCTGTGCTTTATTCAAATCGAATGAAATGTCAGGAGTTTCAGGTAAATAAAGTAGAAATGCCTTGAAGAGGTGTATGCACAAACCGTACATTTCATATTAAAATCCACCCTTTAAGCCTTATTTTTCAGTCATCAGTGTTATGTCCCCTTCTCTATGCTCACTATGTAACTACATCCTTCAATTGCAGCGCTTTTAGCTCATCTTTTCTCAAGCCTTTGATTCACTGCGGCTCACAATTTGCTCTTTTAATACTGGGAATGGGGCCTAGAAAGTATTGTCACCTTCACTTTACTCATTTACCACCATGTAAGTGTGAAAACAGACACATTATTTCACCAACCTTACACATTATCGTAACACAGCCAGTTTTATGTCTGTCGCCTCGGCGATTAGAAAGAACCCACAACCGATTCAGAGCCAATACAAAGGCGGGAACAGGAGCAAGCGGCCAATTTCTCCCCCCGCCTACTAAAACAATCACCCTCAGAAAATAATTACTC
The DNA here is from genome assembly GCA_916701655.1 of Sebastiscus albofasciatus. Taxonomy (NCBI): domain Eukaryota; kingdom Metazoa; phylum Chordata; class Actinopteri; order Perciformes; family Sebastidae; genus Sebastiscus; species Sebastiscus albofasciatus. The sequence goes on along the minus strand of CAKAOI010028104.1, from coordinate 82,023 downwards.
ACTTCCAAAATCACAGTGGCCGATAGCATTAGCAGGGGGTGATTAAGATTTCCCTCACAGCCAGCGCTCAGCCTTTTGTGAAGAAGCGGGGCGAGTGAGGAGGGTAACAATACCGAATCGATAGAGGGTTGGAGGGATAACCGTTGGTGTTTTATCAGCCTGATGTTGAGCTGTGCATAAGCTGGAGCACGGAGATAGAAGCCGGTGTTGTCGGATCATGAGGTAAGTGGAGGTATGGATCAGAGACGGAGGGAAAGAGACACCCTGCAGCAAATGAATCACGTCACGCCAGATCAATTGAGCTTAGTCTCTCTTTGACGGGAGGTTTTAACAGAGATTGGTCGCCAGCAATATGCTCATTAACCATGGATCAACACTTAATCACCCACATCTAGCTATCATGTTTTCACTGTCTAGCGTCCTCGATGGCATTTTAAATGTGGATGTCTTAATTTTTTTTTAAATTAACCCAATCCAGCCATTCGATTAAACTGTTCAAGGACTGAGCGCACGGAAAAAAAGACGTCAACGTATAGCGGAGAAGATTCATGGGAGGTGTCATTTTCAGAGGCCTTGCGCTAAATGTCATTACTATCATTCAAATCTATAATGTGACATTGTAAAAGGTCACAGCTTCCATTCACTTTTTTTCCTCGGACAATGTAAGAGACAGAGTTCTACATATGCTTCCTGAATGGTCGCAGTGGACATATAACGATTCCTTTATTGTGGTTTGAAAGGAATATCTGGAAAGAGTAGCAGACGATTATATCTTACAGTGAGCGATTAGGCTCTTTTTATCTGGTGGAACACAGCTAAATAAGGCCACTCAGATGCAAGGAGGCAACAAAAGGAGTGTAGCCAGCAGACAGGCGAACTTTCATCCATCTACGGGATGGCAAATCGAAATAATTAGATCAGAGATAAGGTGCGGAGGGGGAATTGGCCCCCATGGGCAGAGCCAGAGGTCGAGCATTAGAGTAAAATATTCTCCTGAGATTCCTTACTAGTTCTTGGCTGCGATGATGATTCACTTACACAGTAACATGCACGCCATATGCAGTCAGATCAGTCTCAATATTAATGAATGCGGACAGAATGATTCACATGTATTTAAATGACTCTCTCCACAAATATGTGTATTTAAAAGTAATTGCAATTTTCATCAAAAACATATTTGGATGTTTGCATTTGTGTTTTTTTTTTTTTTTTGAGACTCCCTCTGACGTCGCCCAATCCACAAATGCATTTTCAACAGGGAATTATCTGTAGCCAATCAGATGTCTTCTTCCTTTTCAGCCAATCACATGAGCTTGTCCCCACGAGGGTATCGTGGATGTATAAAGAGAACTGGATACAGCATTGGTGGAAGGCTCCTGTTCATTTCTATGAGAGTTTATCAGTGGCTACATGAAGCCAAAATGGCTCGACTGCCGAGTGATAAAGTACCCAGATCATCCGGCGATCTTCCGCATCCATTGGACCCATAGAGCAGGCACAGTAGCGTTTCCTTTAACTCCGCCTCCCAGCCCTCGCTCCAGCCTCGGTCTGGGTCTCATTCACATGAACAGAGGAAGGGAAATAATTTGGATTCGACTATTAGTGCATTTTACAACTTTTAGAACCTAATGATTTAAATAAGGACTATTAGAGTGTTCATACTGGGAAGTTGATTTGCCTCAAAGGAGTTACAGACGTCTCTTTCAACAGTTCAACAGTTTGTATATAAATGTAACAACATCCAAATATGTTTTTGGTGAAAATTGCAAATACCTAAATACATATATTTGTGGATTTATATTACAAGTATTTAAAACAAGAAACATTTGTATGTGCATCAGAAATATATTTGCGAACCTTGTTTTATTTTATATTTTTTTTACATTTATATACAAAGATAACTGTTTTTGTGTGCAGTATTTTTGTGGTGTTGTCATTTATATACAAATGCTTATTTACATCTAGGATATTGTTATATTTTTCCTCTTTGGGGTGTTAACAAAGTTTATCTAATCTTATATAACTGAAATAAGAAAAAAAAATACAAATACCTCACATGAAGAACAGAGAGAGAACCTTGGGGACTACATTCCTGCTATGCCCTTGATGTTGAATTAAATTTTCTCCACATAAAATAGGCAGGAGGAGTGAGTCATGAGGAGTAATCAGTGCTGGCTATGATCTGTTCCTCACCCTGACGTGGTTCAGCTCAACAGTCCCAGGATCCTATTAACTCCAGCGCCATGCAAACATATTCAGGGTCAATACCTTGGCCCGGCCTTGGAAAAGTGAGGCTGATGAACCCGAGCGCCTCAACAACTATGATCACATCCTCATCACACATTCGTGCTTCATTTTCTGTAAGCCTGTTGATGCCACGCACATTTTTATTTATTCATCATTTGTAGGAAGGCAGGTAGGTCAACCTAGACAAAATTGTTATTTTCAAGGATAACATTTTCAATAAGTTTTGCAACACCCATCGTGGCATAAAAACTCTCAACTCCGTTCTCAACTAAATCATTATGCCGATTTCTACAGTAAGTCTTAACACTGAAAACAAACTCTTTCACTCCTAAAACTTTAGCATATAAATAAAAACAAATATGTTTCTAAATGTTGCTGTGTCTTGTAACTTTGAATTGCCTGTTTACATGTTTTAAAGGCAACTTTGGCCATGAGTGGCAGTTAAAGCAGCTACCATCAATGTTAAAGGTCCCATATTGTAAACATTTTTTATTATAAAGTAGGTTTAAGTGCTTTATAAATACTGTTAAACTATCAAAACGCTCAATATATGGAGAAATAGACACAGCCCGTATTCAGAAGTACATGTGTTTGAAACAAGCCATTAGGATTTGTGTCCATTTGTGATGTCACAAATATACAATATTTAGACCATTACACGGTTTTAAACATAAACATTCTAAATGTGTCCCAGTTAATTTCCTGTTGCAGTGCATGTGAATAACATCAACTGACAGGAAGTAAACATGGACCCAAGCTGTTGCCTAGCAACGCAATTACGTTGAAATGCACTAAAACGGAGTGTTTCAGACTGAGGGTAAATACAGGTATATTCAGGCAGACAGCACGAGGAAAATAAAAGTTTTTTTTGGAACATTGCAGCATGTAAACATGTTCTAGTAGAAACACAAAATACATGTATGAACCTGAAAATGAGCGCGATATGGGACCTTTAAAGGAGAGTGAATATTGGACTTGACATTAGACATTTGCAAGGTGGCCAGAAACAAAACACCTAATTGATGATAATCAGCTCACCTTTTTTTCCTGAGCTGCAGGAAGTTAAAATTTCAATTTGTAATTGCAGACACTAAACTGACTCAGACATGCTCTTTTTTGTTTGAAATAGTGAAAATATTCAAAGAATGACTTGCAACTAATCACCTCCAATTGTCATGGCAAGCTCCATGTAAAACTATAATGATGATGTCTCCAGCTCTGGTGTCCTGAGGAGCGCATCAGTGTAATGCTTTATAAACTTCATCACCTCCATATGCATACAATCTGTTGTAACATGAGCTGGGTCAATTAGTACATTGTATGTGTTAATGTTTAGATACAGTATGTCGACTGGAAACGTATTGACATGGAAACAGCCCAGGGAGCAGTCTAGGCTTCAGACTCATACTTTAACTGAGCCGCTTACAGCACTCTGACCTCTTGGCTACAATTCCACTTGTCTATCAAATCGCTGCTCGGAGCACCAGACGAGTGGAGTTCACCACACAGGGGCAAATCAGATTTACTGCCTGACACCGTGAGCTGGGAATCACAGTTTATAGAAAAGTGAAGGGGATTTAAAATGTCCCTTTATGTGGAAATATATGGTATGTGATTCAGGAATTAGCATAATCTTTTAGGGGATCAGTTACCTGCACAATTCAATTCAGCTAATGTGAGAACAGGAAGTTATGGATGGTTCTGCAACTATTATTTCATTAAATAGTAACAAGTGACAAAAATTGAGGCAGATGGTAGAAATTGCAGTGCAAACCACTCGCTGATCAGTTAACTAAATTCTTAGAATGTCAGAGGGAAAAGAAAAGTAATTGACAGAACTCTCCGGCAGATAAAAGACGACCGCAGATGGTTGGCAGTTGGCAATGCTCGTACTTTTTTTTCATTTTCTTTTTTCTCTTTTTTTTGTGGCCTGAAACTCTTATGATTCCACTTTTGATGGTTGCCAAAAACATCCTCATGAAGGGAGGAGGCAATGCCATAAATGAACATAATGTCCACAGATAAACTGTATTCCATACATTCTCAAATAAAGCCAAGTAATAGAAGCCGGGTAAAAATAGTTGAGGTGTTGAATTACCTTTATATTCTACACAGTTCAGCCATAACATTCAGACCACTGACAAGTGAAGTGGATAACATTGATTATCTCGTTACAATGGCACCTGGCAGTGGTTGGGATATATTAGACAGCAAGTCAACATTTTGAACTTTGAACTTTGTGTTGGAAGCAGAAAAAATGGGCCAGCGTAAGGATGTGAGTGACTTTGACAACGGCCAAATAGTGCTGGCTAGACGACGGGTCAGAGCATCTCCAGAACTGCAGCTCTTGTGGGATGTTCCCTGCCGTGGTCAGGACCTACCAAAAGTGGTCCAAGAAAGGAAAACCGGTGAACCGGCGAGGCTCATATTGGGAGTGAAGGCTGACCCGTGTTGTCTGATCCAATAGAAGAGCTACTGGAGCTCAAAATCGCTGAAAAAGTTAATGCTGGTTCTGATAGAAAGGTGTCAGAACACACAGTGCATCGCAGTTTGTTGCGTATGGGGCTGCGTAGCCGCAGACCGGTCAGGGTGCTCATGCTGTCCTAATGTTGTGGCTGATCGGTGTATGTGAAATTCAGCCTAATCTAAATTTCCACAGCACTAATTCCATCCGTACAACAACAGAATCATGTCACACTCACCACTCAGCTGCTCCGCTCACTAAATCAGTCCAATCTCTTCTACTTTTGTCAAGGTCCTGGCTTTTGGTAGTAGTTTGTTTCCTGTTTTACTTTGAAAGTCACTCTCCTCTTGTGTCATGTTTGGTTTTACTTCCTGTCTTTGCATGTATTCCCGCCTTTTTGATCATCTGCCCTGCTCTACCCCTCTGAACCTAAACAAGAAGTTTTGTTGCGTAAGTAAACCTAAAAACGAAGTAAAACCTATGTCTGAAGCTCATACTGTGAACACTGAAGTTTATTTTGAAAAGTCACTATGCATGTAATGAGTGGAAACTGACAAGCCATCCCTAGTGTGACGTGACTCATGACATGACAGTTGTACTGGAATCAGTGATCAGTGGAAATATGTATTAAAAAAACAACTTGTATCAGTAAGCTGGTAAGCGGTAATCTGCACAAAAACTGAAAATGAATGACTTGCAACATCTCACCTTTCTCTTGTTCGTTGGACAGACATACAGGTAACTCAGGACAGTCTTGAATCCGACTTTGTCGTTCATTCTCTCGTACGTGGAGCCGTAGTCAGTAGATCTGAAAGGAGGAAATAAAGGGAAATACTGTAGAAGATAAACCTCACAAACGCATTCTGAAACTAATGGGTAAATAAACAGACTGAAGATTACCGGGACATTGCGCCATTCGTGTCAGCTGATATTGATTTTTGCAGTGATGAAAAAGAATGCAATATCACAGCATTGGGTGAAAAACAACAAGCATAAACAGGGTGGTACCGTACCGTACGGTTACTCTGTGCCGAGTGTAAAACCTCTGGCGATAGAACAAGAGAAGGTTAACCAATCATCTATAGCTGCCAACAAAAACGAACCATTCGAAGAATGTCTGGGGACCTGGTCCCGTAAATAATTAATTCACTCCCGATGACTACTATGAAATAAAATATGACGAGTGCAGAAACATGTGGATGTTCCTGAACCCATGGGCTTTAATAATTTAACAGTGGGAATGAGCCTGTTAGCCAGCCTAGTCCCTAGAAACTCCACATGAATCCATCATCACTAGTAACTACCAAATCTGCCTTCAAGTAGAATATTACAGCATTTACAGAGCTCTATTTTTTTCCTGAGAAAGCTGCGTTCATGTGCCCAGGATTTTCAAATGTTTCTCTCCGTTGGGGATAGAGGCACCCACCCACCCACAACTGTGGCATAACTCCCATTTGGATTCGCAGTCTACTTCACAGTGTTATGAGGAAAAGTGAAGATGATACCTATTTCAGCGTTCATTCCTTTTTTTAGTCGGAGCCTCCCTGCTTGCGCTCCTTCAGCGGGAACGGGGGTTTCGGTGAAATTGCAAAGAGATTTCTCTCATTTAAATTCATTCCAGAATGCCTCGGAGAGACACAGTAGTTGCTATGATTACAAAGCACAATAATGAGTCAGACAGACAGCATCATTTCCACAGCACATTCAAGTGGAGGTGTGGGGAGAAGTGCTTGCACTGAGAGTGATCCTGATTTGGAGCAGAGGCGGTGAACTATACCGCTGGCCTCTGTATAACACCGTTGGAGCCCTCCTGAGAGAGAAGACTTCATAAATAGCATAGAAACATATGTTGTTTCTGGCATGACATGGGTAAGCACATAGTGCCAGACGTGCTTTAATCATCTAGTCGCTGTAATGCATATGGTTAGATTTTCTTTAATGGAAAGTGGGGATATCTTTGGCGCAGACGGCAGCAGGGAGATGGCAGCTCTCGGATGTGGACCAAGATTAAGTGTGACCCCCCACCACCCACCCTCAAACACTCATATCCTGCACAAGAGAGCTAATAAATATGAAAAGGAAAATGAGCTGGTTTTATTAGAGGAGATGGCAGAATGACAAAAGAAAGGTATCCACCTGCATTATATGGTTGTAATGGGAAACAAAATTAGGAAATGGTGAATGTGGGTAGTGTTAAGGCTGCATTATTGGCCAGGTTGCACTGTACTGTATCCAAAAGGCAGTAGTTTGATCCCTACCATATTTCTGTTGTCAGGAAGACACAGTACTTTCTGATTACAGTGTTTAACCAAAAGCATAAAATGTGCCCAAAGGGTGACGTGCTGGTTTTGTCTGGAGTAAATCTGCTGCTTTTACACACAGAACGTATTGCCTCTGAAACAACATAAACATAAAACCCACTTTATTTTCTAATACCAATTTATTATTTACCCACCTGGCAGAAGACTTTCATAAATATGTTTCACATCAGCCTCGTATCATGATTGCAGAAAAAAGCACGATGCCACGGGGTTAACGTTGTGAAATGATGGGTCAGGTTTAGGCAACAAGATGACTAAAAACAATGTTTTGCGATGAAATAATAACATAGCAACGTAACTAGCGGAAATACAATACAACTACCATTAGCGGACTTTCTTACTTAACGTTACATAACGAGTGTAGCAACGTTACGTAACAAGTATAAAGTCAACATTTACTTCTGTTTTCACACGGGACACTAACAGCGGTCTCCTGGGTGAAAGACCTGTGTTTGTTTGATCCATCCAACACCCCTTTCGCCCACTCTTAGTGGACTTCCTCACCTGCTATACTTCTCATTATACAATGTAATTTAACGGTTGCTCGATATATTGTACTACGTTACTTGCTCTGACTGAATGCAAAAAAGTCAACAATCAACGTGTCTGTTTGTTCTCCGATTGTTTTACACTATTCCAATGATCGACAAATGGTGACGTAACATGCCGAGACACTTGAGTGAGCAAATTCTGGGTAAAGATAAGAATGCAAGCTAGCAAAAAATAGAACATAAAACATCTTTCAAAAACACACTTTTTGGTAAGAAACACCAACACATGCTCATCCCAACTCGTCACATACTGATGTCACTTTTTGGTCACAGTAAACACATGCTTATGTTGTAAATTAAACAAAAACACCTTTCTAGGTTGAGGCAACAAAACTACTTAGTTAGGTTTAGGAAACAACAACATAGTTGGGCTTAATATTACTACCGTTTTGTACAGTGAAAATGTGACCTGATGTGAACACGGGACATGAATGAACAACTGATTGTAAAGTGAAAGTAAAACGTAACACACGGGAAACAAACAGCGGTCTCCTGAATAAAAAGCCCTGAGTTGTTGGACCCATCCGACTCCCGAGTTTTAGGAGAAAACTCAAAAGGGTCCCCTTTAAGAACAATCTTTCATGAAGAAAGTATTTTCTAAATACATTTAGAGACTGTTTTGTAAATTTTTCACTGTACAGAGGAGAACATATTTCTTTTTATATATATTTTAAATAAATTAAATCAACAACTTTAAGTAACAGCTAAGTCGATGACAATCATTGGCTGTAATGCCTGACAAAATTAAGTTTTCCACAATTAAATTTAAACTAACTGAACGTCTTTGTTATGCCACATGTCCCCTGACCTTCGCCCTCTATAATCAAGTCAAGTATTTGGGAACTGACAAGCCCATTTTGACCTGAGCTGTACTTTTAAACATCCTCAGTGATGCAGAGAGGATTATCCATCCTAATATTTCACAGTACAGCAATTACTGCAGTGCCCTGTTTCATTTAAAAAGGCCTAATGCTTCTATTGTTTTTTAAAAATGCCAGGCGTTGAGCCCAAAGTTACAGATGGTGGCGTAGTTCTTTGCTGTAGGTTTCTGTTCACTGATTGAGTTGATTTTCAGATTTAACTGATTATTTCTAAGGATTAAGGACTCTAGTTTTTGATTGTATTGGGATGTTAAAATCTTCACTTTTGCAAATGCCCTGTATTGCTCTGTTCGTATATGACTCTGGAAAAAGTCCTATTACTGTGAAAACCCCTGTCTTAAAGTCTAGCACACTGACACCAGCTTTGTGTTGTGGCTGGATCACCCAACGCCTTCTGCATGGCAACACGTATAGGTGGGATGTAGCATTTATTCTGGCTGATATCCTGAACAGTGATCAGTCAGTCTGGTGTCTGGAATGGAGGCATTTCTGCCTATCTGCTCTTTGCAAAACCGATAGAGGTCTGGTGTGACTGCTGTGACACGTGTGATTATCTCACAACATAGCCTCCCCTCCCCTCCTGCCCACCAGTAGACTTACAAAGGTGTTTGTGATACGTAAAAGACAAACGTAATCCACGACAAAATATGTGTCCTTCCGAACGTAATTGAGAATGGAATTTAGTTGTATGAGAACGTCATTTTTTACGGGACAGGGCTGCTATGAGAAATAACAAGAGCACAGTCACCATATGAGGCCAGCCCCGTTTTTGGTTCAATGGGCTTACTTTGATTGGCTAAGCATGAACATGCAACTTTTTGAGGTGCAGACAGAGAGTATAGAAGCAAAAAGCTTGGCCGCGTTAGTGCTGCCACCATTTTGGACTGAAAACGCCAATGAGTCTGTGGCCATGGATGTACAAAGAGGATAGTTTTTTTCGAAGTAAATCAACTTCCCAGTGGGAACACTTAAATGGCCCTCATTTAAATCATCATGTCCTAAAAGTTATAAAATTAACTAACAGCTGAATCCAGAGTTATTTTTGAACGTGCATCAGACCCACGGGACTGCACCGCCCTGACCGCTCGTATGACACATCTGGTTCTGCCAGCTTCCTGCGAGCTGTATGCGGCTGTAAAAATGGATATATTGGCTGTAACTCATCACTTTTATCTTATAATACACCCATGGGCTGTATGCTGTCAGCCTGTACGGTGGTGGATGTATTAACGTCTCTGTTCCCAAACAACCGGCTATCAGCCAGTAGCTAGTCGCGCTGGTAGCATGACATCAGCAGAATTTAATGGACACAGCCTCTTCTAGATCCATGGTCTATTGGACATAAATTTTAGAGGTCCTTGACATGAAAACGTTTTGCTCTCAAAATCAGTGTGCTATATTCAGTGTGCTATATTTTTCTAACTTCCATCTATGTCCATCACTCACTTTACGCTCCTCTGGGAAGCAGCCGGGCAAAAAAGTTTAATAAATAAATAAGTAAGTAAGTCAATAGTTATAATAGTATGCATATTTATAATTTGTATTGTTCCAACACAGGTCATTACAGTAGATACATTATGACAATAGAAATTATTTTGTTTTACTTTTGTACAGCACTTTGTAGCGGACGTTTTAAAGGCGTCCGGCAGTTGCTTTCAGTCCAAACTGCTGGAGGGATAGCTCTGCTGTTGGGCGCCGACGTTGCAATGGAATGAACAGTTGACTTTCACTTCTTAGTAATATACCTTCTTTGGTGCAGAGACACTCCAGTTTGAAGGCTACACATTTTTTTCCTTGAAATAAGGTTGTATTGCATAACCATCATTTTCTGTAAACCAATACGTCTAAATATTCATGAAACAAAACCCCCCTCAAAATTCTCATGTGATTACAACGTTTATCTGAGCCTTGCTGTTCAGTCACCGCTTCCCCATCAGCTGATACCACAAGCTTGTGCCGCTTGTTTTGTCCGGTCACCGTGTGCAAAGACATGACGTGGCAAAGTTGCACAGACAGTGTCTACAAAGAATGGAGAGAAAAAATACTGCTACCGCCTTGAGTGTTCTACATGTTTTCTCTATCTGAGGCATTATACCAGTATGCTTTTGGCAACCTGTTTCCATTTCTGTTTAGACAAGCAGTTTGTGAGCTTTCCTGTGGATAGTGTGGCTGTGTCAGGCTTGTGGTGAAAGATAGCAGCTGGAAAATATTTTTTTGTGATTATCAGTAAAAAGAGATTAAGGCAGATTTGAGTCAGGATGTTACATCACACTCTCTTGAGTGGAAGATTTTCTCAGTAAGTCTTTGACCATGAAACAGACTTACCACACTAGCAATAGTATGGTATATTATGTTAGTTATGGCATTTAAAGAGCATAATTGATTGTTGAACATGCAAAAGCTATACCTCTATCACGCTATTTACTTTAACACTAGCACCGGGGTGTTTTATAATGCAAATTACTCTACAAGCATTTCAGCCAACGACTTTTCCTCAACGTGTAATTTCTTATGTTTTCTGAAGCTTAGAAGGTACTTAAATGAAACACACAAGATTTCTGAGCGTTCATATCTCTGACAGCATACTTCTATGCAAATGCACGAAGGTGAATCTACACATTATTTATTACATTTAGGATTTTATCCTTATTTTGGGTGCTGCCCTAATAGTATAGATTGGAGGGTAGGAGGATAGGGTCAATCTCATCTTATTCCATTGTGCAGTGCATTTGAGATGAGAGCGGTTGTGTCTAGAAGGGAACCCACAAATCTGATCTGAGATCTGCAAAACTGTGCAAAAGCTCTTGCGAGACTCACTGCCCGACGACCTATCCTAACCTTAACTATTCGAGATCGATGCCTTACCTTAACCATCTTGCGAGAGTTTTCCCAATTTGTGAGTTTCCTTCTCGACACTACCAATCTGAGCTGCCGCACAGTCAGGAACACAGCTTCTGATTGGTCGACAGACTCAACCCAAGGCATCATGGCAATTGCTTGTTAACTGTTTTCAACATAAGTGGATAAGTGGATAAATAATCACAGAGGACATTCATTGTTGGATTTATCATTATGGATTCGATTTTTTTTTTTTTTTAGTCTCAAAAAAGACACTGCAGTTCAAGACTGGATGAAGTTGTGTGTCCTATAGGGTTTCTTTCTGGCACGATGTTAATATTTCTGTGACAACACTATCTTGACAATATGTCACCACTCTAACTGCTGTTGTATGGTAGACTAGCATCACCCCTTTGCTTTTTATTATCTATTTGGGCTACTTTCTATTTGTCTGACATAATTTTTTCACCATGAGCCCCAACCGGAGGGTGCCTGCCCTCATACTTTGTATGAATGAGCTTGTCACCGCAAAATCTGACAACCGTAGAGCAAGGAGGACGATCCATCACAGACAACGCATACAATGATAAAAGCACAACACTGACCAGTAACTGGCCGATCTGCTCCCACAAACGGGCTTTTCGGTCTATGTCTGAGTGTCTTATAAGTCTGACATATAGGTAGTTATCTGTCTCAGGATAGACAGATATGGTTGAAACAAGCTTCATTTTCTACAGTGACGTCACCAGCACTTATCTGGAAAGTTCAGAGATTTTTCAAACAAGACTTTCAACCAGGAGACTTGTTCATGTCCCGTTTGAAACTAATAGTAAAGTTGACTTATTTTTCCACATCAGTCTTTAGTCACGTGACTCGTTGGTATCGTCAGTCCCATGAGTCACGTGAGTTGTTAGTTGAGTGAGTTGCTAGTCAATGAAGTTAACTTCAACCATGACCCAAACTAAGTGGTTGTGTTTGCCTAAACCTAACTTCCTGTGAAAATGGAAGTTTATTTTGAAAGGACACTATGCATGTAACAAGCGTGTATTGACTCGCCGTCCCCTGTCCATCCAAAAGCAACGCAAGGGGGGTACCCCGTGCATCAGTTTCCGATGCCAAGAGCCACTGACCTAGCGCCGGTATTTGACGAGTTTGGAGTGAGAATGTGTTGGCCGTATACGCAGCCTCCTCATTGGAAACAAAACTACATGAACAACGAAATGACATATGGCTGTTGCTGGCAGTCTAAGTGTTAATTTGCCTTTCTAGTTGTGAAGAAGTTTAACAAAAAAATGTCATTCCAACATTTGCAAAGTACATTCTCTTGAAATGAAACAAACTGAGTAATAGCCTACCCATGTGTTGTTTCTACACAGTCACAAAGTGGAGGTTTTCATTTTGGTTTTATTCGTGAATTGAAGTCCTCCATTTTTTTATTTATTTTTTTTAACGTGTGCTAGAGAGAGGGATACAGTGCAGTGCATTGCAGTGTGAACATCAAATGATTGGGAAAAAAGGCAGACAGAAATTGCATTAGGGAATGTTTGTGAGGTTTTGCCAGATGTCTGCCAGTAAAGCAGAACAATTCAGCGTTGGTGTACAACACTGTTGACCATGCTTGGGGGAAAGAGAAAGAAAGAGAGAGAGAGAGAAACAAGCACTTCAAAGACAGAAGGATGGTAATTCCAACTAAATCATCTTAGTTTCTCAAGCTCAAACAAAGCACATCACCCTGAAGCCTGCAGGAATTAGAGGAAATGAATTCTGTTGCAATATTGTGTCAATGAAACGAAAAAGGTTACTGATCTGACTCCTCTCACTGTTAACCTGGCTGCGGCTTGCTGATGAACAAGAACTGTTTGTGAATGCGAGTGCACACGGAAACAGCAAAAAGACACAATGAGAACAGAAAACACCAAATCAATATTCATCGAGGAGTCTGAAGATGAAAGCATCATCAGGTGGTTGTCGGAGTCGAACCGAAGCAGCAACAACTCAATTGTCTGTCCTCAGAAAGAGACTCACACTGAGACACAAGGGGGCTCAGAGAGCGAGAGAGACGGGGAGAGAAAAGGTTTCTTAGCAGAGAACCCTGCGGCAAAATCAAGCCTGAAGACTCGCTGACTGATGCGCTTGAAAAACATTCTCAGCACTGGTGAACCGAGGCATTCTATGCAGTGCTGTGGGGTCAGAGGTAGAGACGCCTGAACGCGTCACAGACATTTCCACTGCAATTGTCTGAATTGTTGCAGTCTTTTGTTCCAGGAACACACTCTAGGGGGATGCCAGAGCCAATTCTGCTGCAGCCACAGGTCATCGACACTAGCCTGCTCTCTGGATAGCATCCAGGGAACTTTGGGTGACCAGGAAAAGAACTAAACAGAGCTGTCGCCCAGAACAAAACGCCTGAGAGTTTGATGACAGAGTATGAGAGACCAGATTTGGGCAAGTTGAAGAGCTTCTTATTAGCCTTCATTTACTCAAACAAAGGGCTAGCTGAGCATTTATACTCTCTCTACAGAGCTGTGTTTTAAATTCTGTGTCGAGCTTGGGTGTCCTTTTCATTGTTTGCGTGGGTTTCTCTCCGGCTGCTCTGATGTCCTCCCACTTCAGGGACATGCAATTCAGTTAAATTTGAACATCCTCAGGAAGCACTGATTTGGAGGTTTGCAGGACAAATTCTGACTATGTGTCCAGGTTAAAGGTTCTCTATTGTTTTCACCGTTATCGCTCTAAGCACCGTTAGCTAGCTAGCCACTGGCTCAGCCTTCACCATGTTGAGAGCCAAGGCTGACATAGGTCTCATATCAGCATCGTATCACGCTTGCAAAAATGCACAATGTCACATGGTTAACATTGTGAAACGATTGGTTAGGTTTCAGCAAAAAAACTACTTGGTAAAGGTTAGAAAAAAAGGTCATGGTTTGTGTTAAAATAACGTAACATAAGTACCGTAACAACGTAACTATCGTAACAACATTGCTATCGTAACAATGTTGCTATCGTAACAACGTAACTACCATAACAACGTAACTATTTTAACAGCATAACCATCGAAACAACATGACTACCGTAACAACACAACTACCGTAACAACATAACTTTCATAACAACGCAACTATTATTACAATGTAACTATTGTAACAATGTAACTACCATAATAACGTAACAACGCAACTACCATAACAACGCATCTACCGTAATATTGTAACTACCGTAATGATGCAACTATCGTAATAATGCAACTATTGTAATAACGCAACTATCGTAATAACGCAACTATCGTGATAACACAACCATCTCAATAACGCAACTATCCTAATAACGCAACTATCGTAACAACTATTGTAAAAACACAACTATTGTAACAACGCAACTGTTGTAACAACGTAACTATTGTAACAACGTAACTACCGTAAAGAAATAACAACCGCCCTTAGCGGACTTTCTTACATAAAGTTAATAAACAAGAGTTACGTAACAAGCGTAGTCAAAGTTTACTTTTGGTTTCACACAGGACACAAACAGCGGTCTCCTTGGTGAAAGTCCTGTGTTTGTTTGTGTTATACACTCAGGAATATTAGTCAATGCCATTTTGGAGTCAAGTTTGTAGACCACCCTGATTCGTTAAGCTTTGCGGCAATAAAACCCTAATAAAATATTTCACACACGGTCTCTTTTGCCTCTTTCTGACACTACAGGCATCTGTAAAGAAACAAAAAAGAACTGGTGGGTAAACAAACATGTGCTAAGTCAGGGACACAGTTGCTAACAAGTATTACTGGCTGCAAACTGTGTTTTGTTAACTTCTGTAACAGTAGCACAGCCCCCCCAGTGAGGAGCCATTTTCCTTTGCAGCAAAAAGAAAAATGAGTCAGGACAGGGTTAATGAATGTCATAGAGCAGTGACAAAAAATGTAGTGCAATCTCTGTGGTTTAGGTATGATGCTTAGTGAAATAAAAACAGAAGGTACATATATTTTTTTAAATAAGACATATCTTAATTTCCTACCAAACCAAACTAAAAAAATTTGATAAGAGATTTAGAACTGATTTAATAAAATGCTGTCGAACCCCAACCCCCACCCTCATCATTAGAATCTGCCTCACTGCAAGACACTATACTGCACTGGTACTGCACATTAAGTGGAATTGGATATAAATTGTGAGGTGCAAAATTGTCCAAGATGCAGGGATACTGGGCTTGGTCTTGAGATCTCTGCCAAGGAGCATTAATGTTTAATTAGCAGCAGTTACAGGTAACCTAAATGTGTAAAAATAGCCCACATCTAGACAAACTGAAGACCAATGCTCACTGGGTCAGAACTGCCCACAGTGTGGGTTGTAATGTGTTTGTCTGTGCGGTGGCCTGCAGCGACCGGTGACCTGTCCAGGGTGTTTCCCTGCCATTTCGTCCGAGGCATGAAAAGAAAGGTTTAAGCCTCTCTGTGAGTGGCAAAAAAAATGAATGGATGGATGAGTCGCCTGGGGCAATTAGTCTGTTACTCGCAGCAGCAGCAGTGTACTGCTTCATTCAGCCAACGGATTATTAAGTGCTTTAATCCAAAACACTAAGCCGGCACTCTAGACAACATTCAGGCGGAAACACTGTTGTCATAGTTGGAGAAAAATTAACCCTCAAAGGGGGGATAGAGAGAGCAAAGCCAGTTATAACTCAGTGGAATCATATGACAACACGGAAGAGAACTGAATGTTTAAATGTATGGTTTAGTTCAAATGAGTCGATAATTCATCATTAATGTATCAATATAAAGGTTAGGTCTCGGAGTAATGACACTAAGGCTTCATCCAACATCGCATACTACTGTATGCACTACATACTCAATATGTGTACTATCGTTCAACGTACTTTTGTGTGAATAAACAGTGGTATGTATCTTTTCGGACACACTGAGCAGCAATTTACGTTATCACTTCAGATTGCCAGTGGGAAAAGTGTAACCACGGTAACCTGTCGCAACCTCACGTGACCAAAAGATCAGTTTTGAAGTCTGAATTTAAAATATATAAATATACGCCAAGCAAAGTGAAATTGCATTCTTACAGCTAAATTGAAGTGTTATTGATGTTACAGAGCTGTCCGCCAATGTCCGTTATGAACGTTGTCGTCACTACCGCATTGCAATGTGGGATATTTATGCCGCTGTAGTGTCCAGCGTTGCATACTGTAATATTTTAAAGGAAATGGTATGCAATTTGTGCACTATTGGTTCCATACTAAGGTTTCGGACATACTAAAATAAATGATATTGGGTTGCAGCAAGGTAATAAAGTACGTGGATTAGTACCTTTGATTAACCAGTACTTTCTAGGTATTATATCCATAAACAGTTTATCAATTGATTTTCACAAACAACTTCTATGCCATAATATATACTGTATATATTAAAGCTGAAGTAGGCGAGATTGAAGCAAATAGAATTAAAAAAAGATATTTTTATAAAACGGTCGCTATATCGTGACAGTAGTACATGAAACAGACAACCTGAAAAAAATCATGTTCCTCTGTGTCCTCCGGTGCTCCTGACGGCATCTGCAAGATTTCACATACCGGAGGAAAACAAGCAGTAAGAGCTGATCTGAGGTCTGCTGTCCAGCTGCCGTCTATGAGAGCCGGCTGTCAATGACTCATGAACTCCGACCAAACGGTCAAACTAGGCAGCGTTGATCAAATATGAATCAATATTCTGTTACTGTAATGCCTATTTCTCTCCTCAAATGTTTTCAGAAATATCTTGTAGTATACTGTTTAGCTGTAAAATGAGAACGTTTGTGACCCGGCAGCCATGTTGAGATCTGCTGAGGAAATACCAAGCACCGCCCACCAACCGGAGCACAGCAAATAGGAACGCTCTCTCTCTAAGATGACCTGTGATTGGTCAAAGTCTCCCGTCATGGGCTAGATTTTCTAAAGTCTGAAAGCAGAGCCATGAGGAGAAGCAGAAGTCTAGTTTTCTCTCAGAACACTTGAATTACAATATGCTGAAAGGTTATTATGGAATTTTTGCCCAATGATGCCAAAAATATACTGCCTACTGAAGCTTTAAAGGAATAGTTTTTTTTTTAAGAGGGGTTGTATGCTGTGTATGTACTTATCCATAGTCAGTGTATTTACAGTAGATGGCAGTCGAAACGCCCCCAGTTTGGAGACGCAGACAGGAGGAGTCCGGTGGCTTTGAAGAGAGCACAGATGGATATAACGGCTTCAGTGCCCCGTCAGAAAGGGCTGGCTGTCTGACAGCAAGGTAAAACGGTGAAAATATTCCAAATATAGCGTAGGTGTCTAAAATATGTTTTGCTGCTGCCCCCGTCCACAGCAGCACACTGCTTTGCTCCCGTGCTGGTACTCCTGCCTGTTTCTCCAAACTGGGGGGGCGTGGGCGGTAATGGTTGGCATTACATGGCATTGTGCTGTCTGTTTACAGGTACTGTATTTTCCAGGTACAAAGAGGCAGCATCATATGAAATGGATTGTGCAGACAATAGCCAATTAAGACGTTCCAATCTGCATTCCAGTCACATTTATGTAATGCCACTTGACTTCAGTCAGTGAGCCTGGAAATGTTTCCCTGCATCTAAACTAACATTGAAGGGGAGGAAGTATGTGCTTTATGCACAGGGGGAGACAGTCCAGTACATTTATGGAGAGAAGGTCATGTGGCAGACATTTGGATTTCTGACAATGCATCACACCTCTGCCTGAAATCAGCTTCCCTACTCTACATTACTTTTTGAAGAACGACGTGAATTTGTAACACAATATTCGATAACACTTTATATGACATAATGCATTATAAACATACTTATAATGTCTTATAATTTTCTTACAGCACCCACAAATATTCATAATGCTTTATAAAATGAATCATAAAGCATTTTATAATGACACATAATACTTCATAATTGCTGGTCACTCACTGTCATTTTATTTGCAAGGTCATAATGTATCATAATTCCCTTAGTTCTTTTTTTATAACTTTATTTATAACACATTACAATGAGATTACTCGAAGTGGTCATTGTTTGCTTCAAGAAAAGTACAAATTAGGGCTGTCGATTGATTAAAATGTTTAATCACAAGTAATTGCACATTTTTCTGTTCAAAATGTACCTTAAAGAGAGATTTGTCAAGTATTTAATACTCTTATGAAGTGGAAAATCGAGTGGAAAAATATGCTGCTTTATGCAAATGTATGTATATATTTATCATTTGAAATCAATTAACAACACAAAACAATGACAGATATTGTCCAGAAACCCTCACAGGTACTGCATTTAGCATAAAACATATGCTCAAATCAGAACATGGCAAACTGCAGCCCAACAGGCAGCAACAGCTGTCAGTGTGTCAGTGTGCTGACTTGACTATGACTTGCCCAAAACTGCATGTGATTATCATAAAGTGGGCATGTCTGTAAAGGGGAGACTCGTGGGTACCCATAGAACCCATTTACTCATTCACATATCTGGAGGTCAGAGGTCAAGGGACCCCTTTGAAAATGAGCATGCCAGTTTTTCCTTCTAAAATTTACCATGAGTTTGGAGCGTTATTTAACCTCCTTCTTGACAAGCTAGTATGACATGGTTGGTAACAATTGATTCCTTAGGTTTTCTAGTTAGAACTGAGCCCGCTTCATCCTAAAAATCACAAGTTGTGTTAATGCGTTATTATCGCGTTAACTTTGACAGTCATATTAAAAATATATTTTACTATGTTTTGTGTTGTTCTTGCATCATTTTAATAATTTTTTGACTTTACTTAAAGCACCCAATTATGTGATTATAATGCATTATAAAATAATTGTAATGTATTACAACTATATTAAAATACACATGATCCTTGTAACAACAAAAAAAGTCAGCAATTGTGAAGTATTATGACTACTTGACCAAATAAGTCATTATAAAATGCTTTATAATGTTCTATGATTATTGTTATAAAGCATTTTAAATATTTACGAGTTCTTACAACTATAATTACATAGTTCTATAAGCAGATTATAACGCAGTATATGCATGTTTATGATGCATTATAGATGGTATTCGTACCATACATGGCACACATTATCTACACTGCAGATGTAATGTTGAAAAATGACTCAATTAGAATCACAGACAGGTGGACACAGAGCCGGTCTCACTTGCTTAAAAACAGCACGTAGCGCAGCATGTCATTTACTGAACAACCACATCACATTTCCCGGCAGCTTCCATCGGCAAATGGAATTGTTTTGGGGTCTAAAGTCGGAATATAGAGACTTTGAGGACAATGAAAACCCATTCTGATATTCGCTGCATGCCAAACAAATAAAAATGATGACGTTCCATGAGATCTAAAAGAGAAAAAAAAGTAAGAAGATTGTGTTGCAGCGTGTCGTTAGCAGAGACACCAAACATCAAGCAGTTTCCAATAATCACTGCTTCCATCAGCAAAGCATATCTCAGCAAGGAGAGTCATAATGTACAAGCTGTCAAGGAGTTTATCTGTGGAATATACACTCACCCTGAGCTGCACTCTTGCATGCACGCACGAGCATGCTTGCATCTTTCCATGTTTCCACCCCTAAGGCAACTGCTCACAATCTCTCCTCTAATGCAGAACCCTCTGAAGCATAATTGAAAATGACTTTGGAGGATTGCCACATTGAGATGGGAAGATACTGTATTTGCAAGGTGTTTCGGAGTTGTTAGTGCAACACACGTGAGAGCAGAGAGCTGTGACGCATGAAGAAAAATAATGGAACCTCAACAGACTTGAGCGGCGCGAGCCAAAATCTGTCTTTTCTTTCGATAGATTAAGAAATGTGTGTTCATGTGCATATCCGACTGTATGTGTCTGTGTTAGTGGGAGATAGTGAGAGGAAAAATATAAGAGCAACCCATGTGTGAAAACAAACAGAAACACAGGAAATGTGCCTGCCCACCACGAATCTGCTGCTAATTCAAAGCGCCCAAGAAAGTCAGAGACGATCCCGCGCTGTGAAACAAAAGATTTCACATAACAACCATGTGCTGGAGTGTGATACATGTAAACAACAAGCAAAGCAGAGGAGGAGGAGGAGGCAGGAGGACTGGAGTTGATATAAAAATTGTTGAAAAAATCCTCACAGTATCCCATGCTGCGATCAGGCCTTACCAAATATAACCCTCGCCGCATCATTGCGCACCACGCCGAGCGAATGCGGCGTTGAGGAAACACCTTAAAGGGAAGAGCCAGAGTGGGACAGAAGTGCTGACATTCAAAGATCGCTCTCAGTGACAACATTTGTCGTGTATCCCACTCACAGCCCGTGTTCTCCGTTCAACCTTGACAGCGGCTGAGCAAGTATCTTTTCTTCATCCCCCTTCCCTTGCTCGCCACGCTCTAGAATGCTTTTTTTCCAGACTGGATCTTTTAAATAAAGCATAAAACTTTAAAAAAAGATCCTCCCAGACATGATGACTTTTTTATGAAGTCTAGAAGGACTTTTTTTTTAGGGTACAAAAGATAAATCCACCTTGTTTTCACCGTCATCGCCAGCTGCTGACCTGACCCACATTGTCCCGTGACCTCTTTTCTTCTGCTCTTTCCGCTCCGAGGTTGAACCGACAACCAGCTTCCCCCTCGCAGTCGATACTCGCAGATGATACTGTAACAGTATGTGATTCAAATCTTTGTCAGAGAGCATGCAGGCTTAGGGAGCGGGAAAATCCCTCAGCGTATCTTTCAACCCTGCAAAGCTAGGAACCAGAAATGACTTCTTCCATTCATTATTCATGCCACGAGAAGGCCTGGAAAACAGCAATTGGACAGCTGGATTATTACAGAGTGTATCGCTGGAGAGTGGCAGCGCACCATAGTGGCCGGTAGGTTTGGAGTTTGTGCTCCAACGAGATCTCTGGAGTGTTGTTAGTGATGATAACTGACACGCCGTGGTCAGGAAGAAGTCTAAATGTGCTTAAAAAACTGACTGGAGAAGTAGTGTGTGTGTGTGTGTGTGTGGGGGGGGGGGGGGGGGGGGGGGGGGGGGGGCGGGGGGGGGGGGGGGGGGGGGGGGGGGGGGGGGGGGGGGGGGGGGGGGGGGGGGGGGGGGGGGGGGGGGGGGGGGGGGGGGGGGGGGGGGGGGGGGGGGGGGGGGGGGGGGGGGGGGG
>CAKAOI010028104.1:0-60549 GCA_916701655.1 Sebastiscus albofasciatus | reverse complement strand
TTGGATGTCTCTCCAGTGAAGACTAGCAATGTTAAACTCAGAGGAGCGGCTTGTCACTTAAAGGACAATAGTTGGTCCTCCGTAACTTCTTACATGTATAAATCATTGCGGGTCAGTGTCTCATGCGCGCTCGCGTGTGGCTACGCTGTTCAGACTCAGACTCCAACACAAACTACACGGAAGCACCAAAACCGCAAAGTTCTATCTAGTGAAGCCCGTCCAGCAAAACAGTGTCAACTCTTCCTGCTCCAGTCTCCCGACCGCGGTCGGAGGACGCGGGGGAGACCGTAGCTTTGGTCTCCAGGGCCGGAGTCTCTTATACTCTGCTCCTCTGCCTGCCTTCACTCACACACTGCACTCGTTCTCACTCGCTCTTTCGCCCCACCTCTCACGTGCATGCGCGCACACTCCACACTGCAGAAGAGTTAGTTTAGCTCTGAGAATATCTAGTGAATGTTCAGTGGACGTTTGTGCAGAAATAACTGCTGCAGCTCCTCCAGACCAACAGAGGTTTCCCATGTCTTGTGAAGTGACGGGGCTCCGCAGAGAGAAACGTTATCGTCTCCGACCAAAACTCTGGTGTCTCTCCTGTTCCCTGCGGCCGCGGCTGAAGCAGGAAAAGCCAACACTAGGATCAGCATTGATTCATGGAGAGACCTTGGTCTGGTCAGCTAACATTACTGCCAAGCAGCTGAAATATAGAGTGATAGTGTGCTTTTAGCTGACGTGTGTCGCCTCACTGTTTTGAGTGATGCTCGTTCATGTCTATGTAGAGCGAGCACAAGCGTGAGCAACAGGACGCTGACTTTCGTTGACTTAACGGCCACAGGTGTCGCTGTTAACAAGCGATTTCGGATTCTTACATAGAGTCCCTTTAAGTCAATCTGAGCTGGAGTTGCAGATACAGGAAGTTGGCTTGGAGGAGTTGTAGCATTTATTCACCGACAGATAAACTGCTACAGCTAAGTTCACAGCTACAATGCCGCCGACAACCCCACACTCACCGCCGCCTTTCACACACGGTCTGTCGGACACTCGCTAACGTTACGCCGTGCTGACAGACCGTACGTGTGTGACAACGGCGAGCATAAAGCCACCAGCAACACTCCAGCTGCGAACGTATAGCACAAACACACACACGGTCTGTAGGTAACTTGCTCAAGTTACGCCGGGCAAACACACAACTGACAACCTCGCAGCTAAAATAAAATGATGTGGTGGAGACTTACTGGGACAATAAATGCAGCGTCATGGCTGCTACAGTAACTGTCCCAGACGGCTGAACTGGGGACTCAGTTGTCCGTTGTGCTCATACACTGCAGCTAGTGATAAATGATGGATTTAACCTGTTTGTGCATTGGCTTATAGTTGCTTGTTAGGCACTAAAAATAGCAGTGATGCACTAATCCTGCTGGTTAACGGTTAATAATCGGTTAACAAGGGTCGGTTACCGGTTAAAAAAAAAAACTAGCATCCTTAGTGAAGAAACTTGTGAAATATATGTTTATATGTAGAAACTATGTATGTAACGATATACTGTACAAAACTGGAAATTCACATTTTTACATTTCCTCTGACTTGAAGCTAATCCACTGCCCTATTTTCCTGCAGTATATCCCTACAGGGAGATAGTTAGAGGTGTGGAGCACAGACATGGGAGTCAGGTGTGCGTTCACACGTATTTTCTTGGAGCGTATCCATCCGTGTCATTTGGAGATAGCTTAATGACGTGTCTTGTATAGTGTTACTCTAAAAATAAAAGGGACTTAAGCTTGCGTTATACAGTATATGTGCTGAGGCAAACAGTTGAAAGAGAAATATTACCCTTTTTAATATGTGCTTCACTGACTGCAGGAAACCTCTCTGAATCCTTCAACCGTGTCGTATTGGATGAGGCTTGCAAACAAACTTTTGATTTATATCTGCCATAACTCCTTTTGGATTTATGCTCATCATGCGCTGTGTATGCAGAATCCAATTTTAAATCATTCCCTCCTTTTCTGTCAGCGTCGAGTCAAGTCGCTTGCTGGGAGATGAGCGACTCACAAACGCAAAGTGTTTAGCAGAATGCCAGCTGTTTCTCCGGTGGAGGCTTGGTAAAGTAGAGAAGTGATAAAAGCCAGGCAGGAGTGTAAGAAGTCTGTGCACGCTCTAAAAGTCTGTTGTTTGATCGCCTGCTCATTTGCCAGCGTGCATCCTGTTGCAGCAGCACAGGGGTAAATACACGTTTTGTTGGCATTTCCAAAGAGAAGGGGTGAGAAAAAAAAAGTGCTCTCCTGGAAGGTGAGTGGGAGCTATCCTTCCCCGACTCTGCAGCGCCTTTATCTGGTACCTTTCTTCTTTCTGATAAGCAGCTCCAGAGCCAATCATGTGGAACTTATAACTCAGGCATGTGAAAGTGAAGTTTTACCGAGGTAAGTAAGTAGAAAGAGG
This sequence comes from Sebastiscus albofasciatus, assembly GCA_916701655.1. NCBI lineage: Eukaryota > Metazoa > Chordata > Actinopteri > Perciformes > Sebastidae > Sebastiscus > Sebastiscus albofasciatus. The sequence goes on along the minus strand of CAKAOI010028104.1, from coordinate 58,116 downwards.
GGGGAAATGAATAATAAAACTTTCCTCCAACCTTCACTAAACTTTCTTCCCCGTGCTACGCATACTCTTATGCCGTTCACACATTCAGCCGCGCTGGCAGCCTCTCTTCGGCGTTGGCAGGAAACCCGTCCATAATCTCAACAGATCTGCACCGGCCTCAGCTCCCGACTATATAACAAACAAAACATGTACCTAGCTACAGCATCCACGCCACCGGCAACATCACCAGCCACCACAGTCCAGCACTGTGCTGCGGGGCGACTGATGTCAGAATGTCGTCCCACGTGGAAATATTTGTCATTTCAGATAAGCAGTGGAGTCAAAAGCTCTCAGGCTAACCTGCTGCCTGCTGTGGACAAACATAGAACATTTTGTATTACGTTTGAGGCGTATTCTGTGCGCTTGTGAATCCATTACGTTACAAAATAGGAAATGATGAGAGCGATGAGGACGGTTTACAAATCTAATAAGTTTTAAACCCCTTAAAAGTATCAGTTTAACATTCCTAAATGGGAAGGAAAAGAATTAGTGTTAATCGCTGCAACATCTGGATGATGAGACTTTAATTTGATTACTGAAAACAAACCGCCTCAAAGAGAGATGCCCTTGAATCGCAGTGGTATGAGATTCCACATTGCCTCCAGACTAAATTATCCACCATTTGCTGTTATGACAGGAAGCAAATGAGTACGTGCTTCAGGATATGAGGGGAAAAAAAGCCCAAGAGTGCGTAATTAAAAAGGTAAGAATTTAAATATTGTGAGAAAAGATCAGAATAAATGACCTCTTTAATAACAGCGAGGGTGATTTATGCGTGAACTCCCAGGTAAAGCATGAAACAAAAAGGTTGCTGTGTAATTCAGTTTGTTTTAAAGCAGCATGCATCGAATAGATTTCTTTCTGGGTGCCAATAATTCAGTGCTGTCATTTCATGCTTGTATTACTATAGAATACATGAAATGCACAGTCATGCTTGTCTGTCTGACAAATACTGTGTTGGACTGGCTTCTGATGGACACTCTTTATAACTGCATCAGTGGCGGCCGGTGAGGACAGGACAGGACAGGAGACAAACCAACCCACGGCGCCATGTTATTTTATACTACTTATCTCTACTTTCTTTCTTTATCAAACAACAGAACATAAGTCATATTCAGTATAACAATAACAAAAGAGACAGTGGCATATCACACTAAACAAAAATATTAAAACTACATCTATTGAGCGTCTTAATAGCCTTTTTCTTAGTCAAATTAGAAAGTGGTTTCACATATTGCTATCAATAAAACACAAAATAAGGTATTTATTGTTAAATTAAATTTATGAATAAAAGATTAAAAGATAACATTTCAAAATTATTTTAAGAGTTATTTTTAGTTTGTTTTTTGGAAACCAAACACCACATTTTCCCATAATAATGACACAATAAACATATGATCAATGACAAATTGGCAAAGGTCTTTTTTTTTCTGCATGTCGTGATTGACAGTTTAATATTTATTTATAATTCTGAAGGACATTTCCTTAACCTCATTCAATATTATGTATTTATGAGGAGACCTTCTTCTGATAGCCTATATATCATTTAAAAACTGATTCCAATATGCCATGATGACATAGCAATATCTCTTTGAAACAGGACAGCTATGGCTCTATTATTATTTTGGAGATGTGGTGAGAAACATTATCTTCCTACTGTGGAGTCAGCTGGAGCTTATCTCTATTTTCTTATTAAGCCTTTAAAACAACAACTTATAAGATTTTGTAATAAACAATCACTGCAGTGAGATCTCTCCCAGTGAGACCAGGTTTGGTCATTTAAAGCCACGTCGTTACCGTGAAATTGTTGCAGTTAAGTTTAGGCAACAAAACAACTTAGTTTACGTACTTATTTTAAGCCCAACCTGTATTTTCTAGTAAAGTATATGTAAACAATGTAACATAAGTACAAAAACACGTCACAAATGTCACTAATGTAACTTAAAAATAACTCAACAACATGAACACCGACTTTCAACCGGTCCCCTGGTTGAAAGTCCTGTTTGTTGGACCCATCCACCTCAACCTCCCGCCCACCATAAGCTGTCTCTCTCACTTTTTATTCGGTCAGTAGCTCTGAGAGCTCTGAGTTTAGCATATTCACGTAGATGAATTTAAATTGCAGGTAGTATGGCGTGAAATGACACGACAAAGGAAGGAACGTTGTTATTACTGCACACAAAATGACATAAAAAATGTACGTAAAATTCATACACCATTTGGTGAGATCGGGTTGATGTGACGCACCAGGCTTTCAACTTACTCCGATGTAAACCCATCCGTCCCACACTTTAACCTATGTTACGTTGCAAGCATACTTATTTTAAGCCAAAACCATGTTGGTTTTCTAACCCTAACCAAGTGGTTTTATTGCCTAAACCTTACCGCCACTGTTTCCCACTGTTAACCATGTGTGAACCTTCTCCGTGAATATACTACACAAAAAGGCTGCATCCAGCATCATTATAGTGATGCCGTGGGGCTTCTGAAGAGAAGGGATGAGATCACGTTGGAAGACCAGCATTGTATCTGAATGATACATGAACAACTTGGCATATAAGTTTGATTTTTTTGTTGTTATTGTTTCTATTTTTGCTCTATTATCAGCCCACTCTTGCAGTTATGTTCATATTAGATGATTCTGGCGCGTCCAACCTATCCAATGTTCAGTGCCAATGCACGAATTGCTGAGTCCTTTTTCTTTTGGGCCATTTGGTGGCAGCGAAACAAGCTGTAAACGCAACATGGACCCCCAATAACTATCTTGCATTAAAATATGTCTCTGTGTGTCCAGATTGTATTGTATACGCCTGGTATAAATATATGTCTCCAGTGTCCACACTGAGATCTGATCGCTCAGTCCAGCTCAAACAGCCGACCGTCACATCCTCCTTTCGTTTTCGCAATTATGTATTTCCGCCCACATAGTTGTTGTTGTGAGTGGATTGAAAACACATTTGCATTTCCGCTTGTGTTCAATGTGGTTACAATGCATCCAATCCCTGACCAACTCCTGAGGTGGTTTGGCTGATTGGATCACAATTCATCCTCAATGAGTTTTGGGGTGCATTTACACCTGTAGTTTCATATGGTCAAGCTGATTGCAATATCATCACCTAAAACACATTTCAATGCCAGGTGTAAAGGGGGGTCATATTATCACCCTGTTAAGTCTTTAAAGGGAACAGTTAGCCAACAAATTTCCTACTTCCTCATCCAGCTGATTCGTTGCAGCACTAGTTGCTTCAGGTCTGGAAAATAATTAGTAATTTGAAACATATCAACATGTTAAAGGTGAGCTTCACCAATTTCACTCAGCGTGAGACAACAGTTGTATAGTGTCTTCTATGCCTCTGGACGAGCTGTTTCGTGTCAAGAAAATAACCCTTAAAGATGCCATTAAAAACCCCTTTAACTATACCGACTGCCCGACGGCAGACCTGGCCACTATTCTGTCTTTCAGAGGTTGTAGTGGTGAATGTACTGGTATCACATGAAAGTAAAAAACCTAAGGAATCTATTGTACCATGTAATGCTAGCTTGTCAGGAAGAACGTTAAATAACGCTATGAAGTTACGCAAAATTTTTGAGAGGAAGAACTGGCATGACAAATGCACAAATGTAAATAATTTTCACTAAAACTTTCATTCTAAGGGTCCCATATTGTAAAAAGTGAGATTTTCTTGTCTTTTATATTATAAAGCAGGTTTCAGTGCTATATAAATACTGTGAAGGTATCTAAACGCTCAATCCATGGAGAAATACCCACAGCCCGTATTCAGAAACTGTGCCTTTGAAACAAGCTGTCAGGATTTCTGTCATTTTGTGATGTCACAAATGGTCAATATATATAGACCATTTCAGTTTTAAACGTAAACATTCTAAATGTGTCCCAGTTTATTTCCTATTGCAGTGTATGTAAATAACATCAGCTGACAGGAAGTAAACATGGACCCAAACTGTTGCCTAGCAACGCAATTCCGTTGAAATACACTAAAACAGAGTGTTTCAGACAGAGGGTGAATACAGGCATTAACATTAACATTACAGCATGTAAACATGTTCTAGTAGAAACACAAAATACAAGTATGAACCTGAAAATGAGAACAATATGGGACCTTTAACAGTCTGTTGTACTTTTCTAAATAATGTACAAACTCATCAAAACCTGAAAATTCACTTTTTTCAAATAAAAAGAAAGACCTGAAACTATGGTAATGCAAATAATAATTCATGATGGAATTGTTATGGTGCTGTCTAAATTCACTATGTATGAAGGTCTGTTCAAGTGGTCGCCACTCAGTGGAAACGGATACTGTTGGTCAAAATAACAATCAAGAAGTGCATCATTCAGGTCAATTAAAATAAAATGGTTAAAGTCAGAGAAATGTCTCACGTGCTTAGAATTCAATCTGGGTTGTCAATTAAATGCACAGTATGTATCCATCCACCCACTGTATTCACCTTTACACCCTTAGTGTCCTCTCTGCCATATGATCCTTTCAGGTGCTTAAAGGACCAGTGTGTAACAATTAGGGGGATCTATTGGCAGAAATTGTATATAATATTAACATGTACATTTAATTTAGTGTATAATCACCTGATAATAAGAATAGTTGCGTTTTCGTTACCTTAGAATGAGCCGTTTATATCTACATAGGGAGCGGGTCCTCTTCACGGAGTCCGCCATGTTACACCACCATGTTTCTACAGTAGCCCAGGCATGCCCAGCCAGTTAGCCCAGTCAATAACGTTACTCGCTCCCGTTGCCGCCACTCGCTCTCTTGCTTCACCACTCACTTCCCACGAACACACACACTCTACACACTGGCTCTGCTCCAAATGGCTCTAGAGAGGAACATTTAAATTTTCTCGTCAGCCACTGTAGATCTCCAACGCGTTGTCACACGGGAGAGGCTTCAGTTGATACCACCAGATCCGCCACACTGGACCTTTAAATTAAGCATATACAATTAAGGACAGTTTACTCTACCAGAGGTGGAACAAAGTCATTATTTTGCAAGTCACAAGTAAGTCTCAAAACTTGACTATGAAATCATAAATCTGGTCCAATTTCTTCTTTGTGTTTCAAGTCCTAGAAATGTTTGTGCCTGCTGGTTTGCACTGACCTTTCCCTACTGCCTCTACAATGTAGTTGGTTACTGTTGGACTGATTCAAGATATGTCCATTGTTGGAAAAAAATTAAGAGTTCATTCGTTGCACACTTTCTTAAAACATAAATTGTAATGTTATCATGTCATTCCAAGTCAGAAGGTTAACCTCCAAGTCAATGTGTTAAAGTCAAAGTCGAGTTGAAAGTTGTTTTTAATTTTGTTGAGTTTAAAGTCATCAGATTTGTCATTCAAGACTGAGTCCACGTCATGTGACTTGAGTCCACACCTCTGTATTGTACATCTCTGGTCTTGTCTCGGCTCTTGTGTTCTTTAAAGGGGACACATCATGAAAAACTCACTTCTTACGTGCTTGTGCTCGTCCATCTGGGTATTTGGAGTTCCTACCAACCCACAATCTGTGAAACCCAGTCAGATTTTTTGTGTACTGTCTAGATCAGAAAACATGTGATTCAACAAGCCATTCAGATTTAGCTCCCCTTCCTATGTCACACGAGGCACACTGGTCTATAATCCGACGGGTTTAAATTCTTAATATTCTTTTTCCACCTAAAACTTTGCCGCGCTACTCGTCTCGCAGCGTTGCCAACACCTATACAAAAAATACATCAAAACGTGTGGAATGATCGTGAATCGGTGCTATGACAGAGACAGGTGCCAAAACTAGCATTTCAGACAGAGTTTGGATACAGTTCAAAGTTCAGTTCATGCCAACCTGATATCAGCATAACTGACACAACTTTGCATAACACATCCAAGACTTTAAAACATTGAACCTCAAGAATGGGATGGAAAACATTCCAAGTGTACTTTTCCTCCTGTCTGAACTTCTGGACCCCTGCATGAAACCTGCCTTATACCGTATCTTACATTGGAGTTTGAACACTTTGGATCCCACCCAACCAAAATACTGACAATTGTCACAAACACAGGAAACCCAGTGGCCGGGGAAACTGTTATCGAGTTATTGGCGCGTGGGCCGGGGGGAGGGATGGCATCCGTATCATGAGAGTGGTGGTTAGGCCACTGCTGCGAGGCTTTCACGCTCCGCCGGCTCGCCAATCGGAGGCCGACCACAGCAAACACACGGGCAACAACTGCCTGCCAGGCCGGCCAGTGGATAACACATCCATGCTAAATGAAAAAGGCACCTCTCTCTGCAAGCCCAAAAGATGGTAGTGTTGTGTTTAAGTGCTGTCCCCCCCCCCATCTCTCCAACCCGCTCACCGACCCCTCCACCCCCCTCCCCACCTACATCCATTTGCTATCATTATGTAGTACTGCCCCCTACTGCGGGACTGTGGCTGTGGCGCCCCCAAGGTCAGTGTCTGTGAGGGGGGGTTGGGAGGTGGAGAGGAAAGCCAGGCGGGGGGGCTCTTTACTCCTGAAGAGGCTGGAACAATCGATGGCAAGCCACCAGTCGCCACAGGGGCCCCCGAGGGCCCTCACAACACTGACATTAGTGGAGATGTCTTCCTCCGTGGGGAGGGGGGGGGGGGCTGTTGGGAGTTAATGAGGGAGGTGGGGGGTCCCATCGGGGACGGTCCAGAAGCTTGAGGACAAGAGTGGATAGAGGGAAAATGGACAGCTTGTCAGCAGCTCCTCATGTGTGAAATGTCCTCCTGTACACTCATTTTAATAGAAATATAACTTCGATGATTTGACACAGGTTTCGCAACAATTTGAAAAATGTCTGTCATTGCTGGACGCTCAGAAATGTGACATTTCAGCAGCAGGACGGAGATGGACAGGAGGACAAAGAGCTGCACTTATTTGCAAATGCCGGCCACCGATTCAGATTTGACCACGTCTATTCAGGAGATGTGATTTGCATCCTGTCTGCTCTTAAACATATGCATTAGCACTGCTGAGCTCCGCAGTGCTGCATTTATCCCCTCAAAGGTTTGAGAAAGTCAAATGTGACATTCACGTTCATGTTGCTTGAGTGTTAAAAGTTGTTGCATCTTCAAAAAATCCTTCCTTTTTAACTCAGGTGAATGAGTCCCATCTGGACTTGGTCCTGACTCAAGAAAACCACGAAAATCCTTGTAGTCAGGTTCATTTTCCTACTCTTAACAGGTCTTCAGTCAAATAGAGGAGCTGACCTTCTTGGACACTCAGGACATAATCCTCAAATGAATTTCATTACTAATGGAGCCATTAATGACTAATGAATAGCATATTAAAGGTTAACTTTGGTATTTTTCCCATGTGTTGGTGTCTAAGTGACTAATGGGTACAACAGTTTGTGAAATAGGTCCAGTATTGAGGGAGAACGTGTAACCGGCACCGTGAAACGAGCTGTGAGGGCAAGTGAGCAGCGTCAATGTTACGTTATGTCCACTAAAAGTTCTTGTTTTTGCCTCTGACAGACTCAGATTGTTATTATAAGTGTCTGACAACATTATGGAACGAACCCTACAGAGAAATAAAATGGCCATTATGAAAGGCAAACTCTATGTAGTAAGAAATGGCTGACATCATCAGAAACGCAGCTGGTGTCAACACCCGACACGTGAATCACACAGCCGCCACGCGCTCCTGACGTTCCCAGTGTGAAAGAAGCGTAAGACACCCCTACATCTCGGATCAAATAACTACTCCACATCACACTGAGGCCTACATTCTGGATGGACCCTCCAAGAAACTACAGCACCTTATTACTTGGACTCAACTTGGGAAGACATTTCATTATCATGCTCCTCCAGTCTTTCCAGTTGTTGCCAGTGTTGAGAGTTTGGTTTTGTTGAGCTTCCGTGGAGTTTGTGATGAAGTCTGAGTTGTGGTTGTGGCTGATCGTTTGTTGGCGTTAGTGGACTCTATTTCTAACCAGCGTTAGCTATCGTTGCACACTAGAGCAGACAACAGGGCACTCGCGAGCACGCATGACGTCATATCCATTCCTGTGAAAACTGGCCCGGGTTCTTCACATTAAAAGCCGTCTACAGGCTGATAGAGGAAATCCAGAAAGACACGGAAGGTCTCATTTTTTAGGTTGATGATTAAAACACGTTTATACATGTAAAAACTTACATTCAATCCCATTAAGTTCTTAATCCACCAGTCATCAGGCTTCTGTTTCTTACATGATTTTATAATGACTATAATGACTACTATACCTGTGTCATGGTAACACAGTGAATAAAAAGGGAGTAAAAATCTTTCCATCACTCTCTGGCCATCGACCCTGAAACCTTTCATTAAAACCAAAAGATGGACAAGTTCATTTCCTCTTTATTACAATGAATCTGGCTTCAGCCACACCAAATACATTCAAACATCAACATCTAGCAGTGCGTAACAGATAGAAACCATATAAAACTTGAAAAAGTGACTCTTTTAAGAAGCAGAGGACAGACAGCAGGATTGAGGGGGGTGGAGGGGGGAGTGTAGGCTGAGGTGGATGCTTTAGGTGATGCTTTTCTTGGGTCTGCCTCTAGTTCTCTTGGCCAGTCCGGGTGTTGTCTGGGTGCTCGTCTCCACCAGTCTGGATTTGGAGTCACTCCGTTTTCCAGTGCTGGGTACCTTCCTTGGTCTCGGGGTCTTTTTGGGACTTTTCTTCACACCATTCACTTCTGCAGGAGGAAATTCATCATGTTAAAGCAGTAAAGCAACATTAAGCAGTTCCTCCTTAAAAGACCGTCTTCTTCATATCCAGTACCATTATTTGACACCGCTTGCTATTCCGTCTTTGACTTCTGCCAGTCTCAACTTATTGGATGCAGCTGGGCGTGTACTTCCCATGGTAAAAGTAAAAAAAAAAAAAGCAACGAATCGCAATATCGAATCGCAATACTTAAAAATCGGCACCTAAGTATTGTGACAATATTAAATCAGGAGATGGCCGTATCGTCCCAGCCCTATAAAATGGCAGTCACTGTTGTGTCATGACTGACAACACTGCTGGCAATACCTGAAAGTAGCCAGAACTTGGATTTATTATCACTAACTCAGTGGGCAGAGAACAATGGCTCCTGCGGTGGAGAAGGTCTGAATAAAGAAATTGTAAATAGTCAAAATGAGCTCAGAGATACCTACCTCTTTTCTTTGTGACTCTCTTTTTCTTGATCGTTCCTCCGTCAGTCTCACTCTCTTCTGCTTCATCGGCTGCCATCTTTCTCTTGGTGGCCTTCTGAAAGGAGAAGACAGAAGAGGAAAATAGAGAGAAGGAACATCAACTCAATGACAAGTGGAAGGTGGGTACAGTTTGGGTGGGTGGGTGTGTTACCCAGCTGAGAGTCATGACTGTTGCTGCACCAATCATTCAGAATACACAGAAGACTTTTCTCAGACTTTTGAGAGACTGACACAACAAACTGATATTTGGTTTTTGATTTCTACTACTGTAGCTGAAGTATCTTGTTGGACATTAAACAGTCCAAAAGTCCACTGAAATAAGACAAAACTGCCATAAAGGGACTCAAATGCAAAGTACAACACAGTCCTTTTAATGTTTAAATGTCTTTAAATGAAGAAGTTTTTAATTTGAAGTAAAGTTTGTGGCCTGCAGCGTCGTCTGATGGTGAGAGGAATGAAGAGAGAAACAAACACTGAGGAAAGACATTGGCTTGGCAATGAAGCGACCCGACTTCTTGGAGCCTCCAGCCTTCTGTTTGGGAAGTCTGAGCGACTACAGTTATCACTGTGTCTAGAGATGTTAATGATTAACCGCTCAACCGTTGACCGGCATTAAGAATTTTAACTGATTAATGCCACCAGTTAAACGGTTAAAAGACATATTAAGAAATAGCTAAAAAGCACAGCAAAACTCAGAGCGGCTTGTCACCTAAAGGAGAACAGCTGGTCCACCTTAACAGTCCACCTTAAGAGAGTCTGAGTCAGTGTTGCAGATACAGGAAGTTGGCTTGGAGGAGTTGTAGCATTTATTCACCGACAAATAAACTGTCCACACACTGCTACGTTCACATCTATAACGCCACCAACAACCCGCCACACACACACACACACACACACACACACACACACACACACACACACACACACACACACACACACACACACACACACGGTCTGTCGGACTCGTGCTGACGTTATGCCGCGCTGACAGAGTAGCCAGGCAGACATACTGCTGACAACCTCGCAACTAAACTAAATGATGCGGTGGAGACTTGATACAAGCAGAGTCATGGCTGCTACTAGAGATGCTAATTTTGAAAAAGTTTCTTAACCGATAACCGACCCTCGTTAACCGATTATTAACCATTTACCGACAAGATTTGTGCCTCGCATGCAGCGGTGCGCCAGCAGCAGTGTGTGAGGACAACAGACAACTGAGTCCCCAGTTCACCGTCAGGGAGCGTTAACTTAGCAGGCAGCCACTTTCCCAGTAAAAGTCTCCACCGCACATTAGTTTAGTTTAGCAGGTTGTCCGCTGTGTGTCTGCCCGGATTAACGACACTCTGTCTGTCCGGATTAACGATAGCGATTGACCAACAAACAGTGTGTGTGTTTGTGCTATTTCAACAGCTCCTAGCGTTGCTGGTGGCTCCGTGCCCACTGTAGCCACACACATACGCTCTGTCAGCGCGGCGCAACTTCAACGAGTTTCCGACCGACTGTGTTGTCGGTGGCGTTCCAGCTGTGAACGTAGGTGTAGCAGACAGTGTGTGTACAGTTTATTTGTCGGTGAATAAATGCTACGAGGCTACAAGTCCTCCGCTCTGGCGAGCTATAGACGGGAGCCAACTTCCTGTATCTGTAACACCGGCTCCGCCCCTTAAAGTGGACCAGCTTTTGCCCTTCAAGTGACGAGTTTTTCTTAGCTTTTTAATTAATTATCAACATTTCTTTTAACCGTTTTAACCGATAGCGTTAATCGGTTAAAATGCTTAATGTTGGTTAACGGTTAAACGGTTCATTATTAACATCATTAACAGCTACAGTAACTCTCCCTGACGAGTGAACTGGGGACTCAGTTGTCTGTTGTGCTCGTACACTGCAGCTGGTGATAAATGATGATTTAACCTGTTTGTGCATCGGCTTACCGTTGCAGCTTGGCGGCTTGTTAGGCACTAAAAATAGCACCGCTGCATGAGACGCACTAATCAGTTAACGGTTAATAATCGGTTAACGAGGGTCGGTTATCGGTTAGGGAAAAACAATCTATTTTAGTATCCTAACTGTGTCATGTCACCAGCCACCAAGACCTCGCAGATATGAATCCATTAAATAGGCTGATCATGTGGTCTGCTGTTTGGACCACAGAGCATCAAACAGAAAGACTTCTGCTGATACGGCGCAGAGTTTCCCCTAAACTAGGACTTTATTATCTCCGTCTCCTCTACAGAAACCAGAGCCACAGTAGCGTCTGCAGAGGGAAGAGAAAGAAAAGGTGGCCTCCAAGAGAGTCCTGCACTTAATGAAGTCAATCAACTGCTCCGTCCGTCCCCCCTCCTTCCTGGGCCTCTATAATGACGCTACACTCTCTGCTTCGACTATCACTCACACCCTGGCCCCCCCCTCCCTCTCCATTTTTGCCTCCATTTTGACAATTGCTACCTCATGATCACCACACAGCGCCCGCTGAGGTGAACAGATTGGCGGTATAATTACATACAATAACCAGCGCCGGGGCTCAGTAACCTTTCAGCTGGCAACTCCATGTCCCCGGTGGCATCTTCCATATGCACAGAGTAAGAGAGCAAGAGAGAGAGAGGCTGGAGATGAAGAGGCGAACGGGAAGATGGACAGCAGGAAACAAATAAGTCTGATTGTGGTGCAAATAAAATAAATGTTAGAATGTAGATCTATTAGAATACACAGAGCGCAGAAGTGTCACCATTTCCATTCTAAGTCACAAATCGGAGGAAATTAGCCCCTGACTTTGACCGTCGAAATTCAAAGCAGAATGGAGGATTATTTTATTTCTCTACGCTGCTGCCGCCTACTGGCGTGAATCTGAAGGCGAATCACTCGTGGTTAAAACTATAAACCAAAACAAAAAGCCACCGTGTTCTGAACAGAAACATTACATTACAAACACTAACAAAAGTAACATTTGCATTTTGGAACATCAAATAGCAAAGTGAAACTACTCAGTCCAGCGCTCGGGACTAGACAGGCATGAAATGTGGGAAATGTGGGCCGCCCCTGTCGCTACCGTGGTCGCTATGATACTTAGGACACTTCCTGCATGTTGATGGCATTTTACACTGCATGAATTAGCCTAGCGGCTAGCAGACTTTAGTTAGTTATTTTTCCGTACTCATCTTCTACTCTTACTTTGTTTAACGTTAAGTCACTGCATCTCCCGACAGAACAACACCACGGTTGAAGTTCAGCCTACAGGCAGGTTTTTTGAAAGAGAGCAGCTGATATTAGTGGCGAGAGAAACTAGCTAGCTGACTACAGAGCGCCATCTCTCAGCAGACAGACTGTGTCCAAAGCTAATGCACTGCAGAAGGACACCTGTTTTGATTTTGTAATGATTATGTACTGAGGTGGGTCACACAACCGTTTAAACGTTAACCCACATTAAGCATTTTAACCGATTAACGCTATCGGTTAAAACGGTTAAAAGAAATGTTAATAATCAACTCAAAAGCTGAGCGGCTCAGAGGAGAGGCTCGTCTCTTTAAGGAGAAAAGCTGGTCCACCTTAACAGCCCACCTTAAGAGGCGGAGCCGGAGTTGCAGGATACAGGAAGTTGACTCCGGTCTCTGGCTCGCTGGAGCGGAGCGGAGGAGTTGTAGTTTAGTAGCATTTATTCACCAACAAATAAGCTGTACACACACTGCTACACCTACGATCACAGCTAGAACGCCACCAACAACCTCACACTCACCATCAACACACACACGGTCTGTTGGAAACTCACTAAAGTTACTCAGACTACGTGTGGCGGCGGCGAGCACGAAGCCTCCGGCAATGCTAGAGCTGCTAACGTAGCACAAATACACACACTGTTAGACACTCGCTAAAGTTATGCCGGCAGACACACAGCTGACAACCAATATCTGTTGTGCTCCTGCAGCTGGTACACCGCTGCATGCGAGGCACAAATTTTGTCGGTTATCGGTTAAGAACGTTTTTCAAAATTAGCAACCCTAGTCACACAGATACTTGTATTGTATTGATTAGGTACTGAGGCGGGTCACACAGATATTGATATTGTAAATGAGGTGGGTCACACAGATACTGGTATTGTACTGAGGTGGGTCACACAGATACTGATTATTGTACTGAGGCGGGTCACACAGATACTGGTATTGTACTGAGGCGGGTCACACAGATACTGATATTGTACTGAGGCGGGTCACACAGATACTGATTATTGTACTGAGGCGGGTCACACAGATACTGATATTGTACTGAGGTGGGTCACACAGATATTGATTATTGTACTGAGGTGGGTCACACAGATACTGATTATTGTACTGAGGTGGGTCACACAGATATTGATTATTGTACTGAGGTGGGTCACACAGATACTAATTATTGTACTGAGGTGGGTCACACAGATACTGATGCTGAAAAGATGCAGCTTTTTATATTGCAGACTGTTGTAGTCTAATTTTTTTAACACTTTCTAAATAAAAAGGGAGTTCAGTTCTCTTTTTAAAGAGGAATTTGAAAGTGTAAATGACAGTTGTCAGAGCGTAAAACCAATGATCTGTTGATCTTTACAGATCAAGACGCCATAGTCTAACAATGGCATGTCTAAATCGAAAAACATATTGAATCATGACCTTAAAATGGAAAGTCAAATTGAATGGTGACACCCCTATCCCCTATATAATAATTATACAATAAAATGAAGCTGGGAAGAAGCAGAGGATTCCAATGGAGGGTTATAATTACTCCAATAACTAAAGTTGTTGTTTGATTCAGTGTGTTGTGCTGACCTTAGCGGGAGGCGATGCACTTCCACTGTCGGGATGGAACTTCAGCTTGCCGTCATCTTTAGCCTGGATAGCCTTCAGTCCGGCCTGCAGGATGGAGCGCAACTTCTCGTACGGTGGTTTGTCTTCGTATCCCAGAGATTTAACCTCCTCCATGAACTTCCGGATCTCTTCTGCAACACAACGGAGCGACAACATGACGCAGCAGCTCATCATCAACTGAAAACCTGCAACTGGCTACTAGCCTCTACGCCACTATCAGTGGTACCAGGAGCGGTAGGCAGGTGAGGTATGTCTGTTATATCGGTGTTGTGCTGCATTCTCCCCTTGTCTTTATTTTGTTTGGACACTGCATTATCACCATGTTGGATTGTGACATGCTATGTTAGCTCTAGGAAGGCTTGTCCCCCATGAAGTGCTGTGATGAGGGACTACATAAATAACCCTAACTGGACTTGGACTTCTCTCTCTTTTCAAACACACTGTCGTCACCATAATGTTCTACTCTGGTCGCAGCGTCCTGCCTAATTCTGTTTGGTGTGACTTTCCTCAGACTTGACACGCAGTCACAAACACGCTCACAGATGGAGTTGTAAACAACACTTTGGTTGTGCTCAGCGGAGCAGAAGGAAGGAGGTGTGACGCTTCGTGTTCCGTCTCCTCTGCCTGAACCGCCGTGCTGCCTGCAGGTCAAAGTGCCAACATTAAAATGGCAACTCTTACCACAGTGAGACAACAAACGTCAAAGTCGCCATTTACAGTCTGAACGAGAAATGTTTACTGCAGTGTGTGTGACTGGACTTCTGTCCTAATAAGAAACAAGTAGGTCTCGGTAGAAACGGCTAGAATTAGATGTGAATGAATAGATATGAAAGATGTCATTCTCTTTGGAAGCTAGGAATGGCAATATGACTCAAATCCGTTAGGATGATGCACACAACTTTATATTGGGACAGCAATATATATTGTGATGCAATACAAGTTCAGGGGTGCCTGTTTAGAGCAGCGTAAGGGGCCGTACACATTTTTTGCGCCCTCAATTCCATTGTTTTCAATGTAGACGCGTGGCAGGCGCGCTCAAACATGGGGCGCCGCACAAGCGTCGCCAAGTACCTATTTTTTCAGGGCGCAACGGCTGCGCCCCCGAGATGAACACAGTTCAACTTTTGGAACGCTGCAGCGCGCACCGCATGTCGTGTGACGAGAAATAACCAATCACAGCCGGCAGATATCGTACCTTTCTTTCGTAAATATCAGTCTTCAGTAAATATACTGTATGGAGGAGAAGTTAATCATTTTAGTGCAGGACTACCCAGAGCTTTATGATCTGTCCTACGGACTATTTTACTGCCTTCTCCCTTTCTGTCCGAGGACGGCACAACATCCGGTTGAAAGGTCCGCCAGACTGACACAGAGAAATCTAGCAGTAATGTTACTGTGAGGGATTTACGGTGCTGGAAATCCATTTACCCTATCTTTGTTTTGATTATGTTTAGTTTAGTCTAGTTTACTGCTAAATTACCACAACATCAGTATCGTCATTGCAGCGTGCAGGTTCTGGTTGCTCAGTAACGGCAGGCACGACAGGAGCGCAACCTCCCAAGCCCCTTGGATAAAAGGATTTTTAGACGCAGCATGTGTACGGCCCCTAAAGTAGTTCCACATTGATGGCAATGGCCTACAACAACCAGGGATGCCCTCCACCATTGGTAGCTACTTTTCAAAATCATAATATGCACCTCTTAAATAAATGCTTTAATTAGTATACGTCATTGTCTCTCTTTCTGTTTTTATATCAGAATCCAATTATATTATTTATTGGAAATCAGTCCATCTTTAATAATTGCTTCATGGCGTATGAAGACGCAAAGACAAATCTTCCAACCATAACACCACAACCATTGGAACAATCCCACCGTGGTGGGATGTCTGAACAATTCCGTCCTTCCACAAGGGTCAATATAAACGGTCGGTCATGTCGACACATACTGTGTAGATGGTACACAGATAAAAAGATGATTTTTAAAAAGAAGAATTAGAAGAATTGAAAGAATAACCTAGGATATTGTTCAAAGTATCTTTTAAGTTATAAGGCTTAACGTTTTCTTTGCATCAAAGCCAATTTCAATATCATTGATGGCCAATTTCTTTCAGCAGTAGCCATTTCATGTATTAACATTCTGTAATAACCTCTCTATGTAGTCGTTTTTATTGATAGTGGCAGAGTCCACCACTCCCACATGAGATTCAAACACACAGGGATTCTACAGGAAGCAATGCATGCACATACTCCAACATTACTGTTTGTAATTTGATCTCATTTAAAGGATAACTTTGTTTAAACTTTTTGTTTAACCTGGACCCTATTTTCCCATGCTTTTGTGTCTAACTGACTAATGGGGACAACGATTTCTGAAAGTGGTCCAGTGTTGAGGGAGAGCGCCGCAGACAGCAGCTGCTCAAGGAGAAGTCTCCTTCTGAAATGTGTCGAGGTGACGTGCTGCAGGAAGACAACGGTGGAATAGTGGAATACATCCATGGTGGAGATGCGAGTGCAAGCCGGGCAGAGTTTGTTGTGTTGTAGTCCAGAAAGTAGGGATGTTAATGATTAACTGTTTAACCGTTAACCGACGTTAAGAATTTGAACCGATTAATGCTATTGGTTAAATGGTTAAAAGAAATATTAAAAAATAGCTAAAAAGCTCAGGAAAACTCAGAGGAGCGGCTTGTCACTTAAAGGAGAATAGCTGGTCCACATTAACAACCCACCTTAAGAGAGTCTGAGCTGCAGGACACAGGAGCTTGGCCTGGGTCTTGAGGAGTTATAGCATTTATTCACCAACAAATAAACTGTACACACACTGCACTGCTACGTTCACATCTATAACGCCACCGACAACCCCACACGCACAACCGCCACACACACACACGGTCTGTTGGACACTCGCTAACGTTACGCCACGCTGACCGACCGTATATCTGTGACAACGGCGAGGGAGAAGCCACCAGCAACGCAACAGCTATGAACGCAGCACAAACATACACGGTCTGTCGGAAACACTCGCTATCGTTACGCCAGGCCGACAAAGCAACGTTACACCAGGCAGACACACAGCTGACAACCTCGCAGCCAAACTAAATGATGCGGTGGAGACTTACTGGGACAATACACGCAGTGTCATGGCTGCTACAGTAACTCTCATGGACGAGTGAACTGGGGACTCAGTTGTCTGTTGTGCTCGTACACTGCAGCTGGTGATAAATGATGATTTAACCTGTTTGTGCATCGGCTTACCGTTGCAGCTTGGCGGCTTGTTAGGCACTAAAAATAGCCCCACTGCATGAAAGACGCTAATCAGTTAACGGTTAATAATTGGTTAACGAGGGTTGGTTGTCGGTTAGAAAAAAAAATTTAAATTAGCATCCCTAACAGAAAGCATAGCTTAGTGTTCTCTACAAGATTTTGAATGCCATGGCTGAATATGATTTCCACAATGTGGATGAGATCTTTGAATTTGATGGCCGCCCGTATTCATTTGAGCATATATTATATATTATATATATTGAGCGTATATTGAGTATACGGATATTCAGATTTCACAACGAGACAATCTGAGCAGCAGTCAGTGGCCAAAAACAAGCATGTTTAGTGGACGTAACGTTACGCTGACGCTGCTCACTTGCCCTCACAGCTTGTTTCACAGCTGCTGGCTGCAGCGTTCTCCCTCAGTACTGGACCTATTTCAAAAATAGTTGTCCCCATTAGTCACTTAGACACCAACACATAGGAAAATAGGGTCCAGGTTGAGAAATGCATCTTTGTTTACGGATCACTCTCTAAAGCTGTATCAGTATCAAAAGGAATCCACTGGTACCATTGGTTGTTAATTGATTTCCAATAATACATTTAAACATACATTTGCATAAAGCAGCATGTTTGTCCACTTCCATGTTGATAAGAGTAGTAAATTCTTGACAAATCTCCCTTTAAGGTACATTTTGAACTGATTTGAAAAAATGTGCGATTAATAGCGATTAATCATGGACAATCATGCGATTAATCGTGATTAAATATTTTAATTGGTTGACAGCCCTACTTTAAAGGGATTTGGGGAGCTTTCCCTAATCCGAAGGAGGGATCGAAGAGGACAGAGAGTGTTGTATGCTGTACAGATTGTAAAGCCCCTTGAGGCAAATTTGTGATATTGGGTTATATAGATAAAATAGACTTGAATTGAGGAAGACCCAGGGACACTTTTCGCACGCATGTGTATGTGTTCGTTGGGTATGGTGAGGTGCTTTGGTATCAACCATTTTCGATTAATGCTCATGTAGCTTAAGGACTAGTTTAACCCTATCAGCTACACACACACACACACACACACACACACACACACACACACACACACACACACACACACACACACACACACACACACACACACACACACACACACACACGAGGGTTAAGGGTAATACTAGTCCATTTTTACTGGCTTTCTATTGTTATTAATGGCCATGAAAAGTCTACACACCCCTGTGTGTGTGTCTTTCTTACCTGGCTTGTCTTGAGAGGAGAAACACTTGGTCATAAACTCAGAGATGTTTTCTTGGCTTCTGTAAGGTGAAAAACAAGCAGCGTGATTTTTTCCCCCCCAAAAGTTTGAACATTCTCGCTCTACTTGAAAGATAAAATTTGCTAAACTGCGAATTCCAAACTTTTCCCGCCTAGATGCAGCGGCCGACCTCATGCATTCAGCGAAAGAACTCTGTCAAGAGATGATGTGTGCAGAGAATGCAGGTGTGCCAGTCCCCACCTGATTTTGGAGTCTCTGACGTACAGGGGGTCCTGCAGCTTGTCCTCCCAGGGCAGGCGTCCACACAGCCACTGAACCATGCAGTAGCACAGGATCTCCAGGTCGCTCCGCCTGCATGCAGCTGGAGCCAAACAACCACATCAGCGGAAACAAAGACTGTCAGCAGCTTGTACTGGCATTAATAGCAATACCAGCACTAAAAGCGGAAATGCACTGGTACCCAGTTGTGAACACAATAACAGTACTAAGTAGAATATGCTTCTGTCTTGCAACAAATCCATTATAGGACTAGTTCGACATTTTGGAAAATGCACTTATTTGTTTCCTTTCTTTGATTCAGATGGTGAGATTTATATCATTCTCATGTCACTGGAGTCACGACCAGGGTTGGCGTTAGAAATACCCCTTTCACACCGAGGAGATCTGTTTTTAAAGCATGTTTCACATGTTCTATTTGTAGAGTTACCTTTTTAAACTTTTTTAATTTTCCAAATATACCTGCAGAAAGATACATCTGTCGCCTGTTCCATCTGTTATAAAGTACCAAACCCAGTCCCAGTTCATTTCATTATCGAGCAATTAGCGAATTAAATGAAAGTGTTAATTGATAGATGATGTAAATGCTGTCTGTATATTTTTGCAAACATTACAGCTAGAAACAAACAACATAGTTCAAAAAAAATGTTGTGTGTTCTATATGTACACCATATCCCAAAAACAAGCATCATTCTGTGACATGTTATATTTTTGCACACATTGATGATGCCACTATCATCTCCTCTCTCTGTAATCCTCCAGAGGTCCAACCCTAGTCCAACCCTGGTCCAACCCTGGTCCAACCCTGGTCATTGATGTGAAAGATGCAATGGGTGCCAGTCCACGTGTCCTGGATGATTTCAATGTCCCCGGGAAAATGGGAGAAATTCCAGTCAAATGTCATCTGTGTTTATTGAGCTTCAAGACAATTGATGAGGAAGCTTTATAAAGAAGAGAAAGAAAGAAAGAAACCAGTAGTGTTGATCCAATGTGACCTTCTCTTTCTGCTTCAATAACTAAACCAGAGACTTTCAATGGCTGTACTGTGTAATTAGTGTGACCAGTGCCAAAACAAACATCATTTCACCAAATCACAGAGCTAAAGGCCTGGCCGTCTGCTTCTAACTAGTAGTCCACTAGTAGTCCAGGCTACTTGTACCTACTTGCTCCTTTGTGGGCGTCGATGCTTGTGAACTCGATGGTGCCGTCGTGACATCTCTTGGGGTCTTCCTTGTACTCTTTTACGACACTGTCGGGTGCGTACCTATATGCCAGCCCATAGTCTACCAAGTAAACCTACAAAAAAGACACTGATTCAGACATGCACACAGACCAAGAACGAGATCACATTTAACACGTTAGAAATTTATACAAAAACATGTGTGACCGTTTCCAGGAATCAAACTGAAAGCATGGAGAGCAGATGATTCCACCCTTTTGGAATTTAAATTGTAATTCCACCTACATAAACTCAATTCTTATTATTATTATTAAGTCTGCATTGTGCTTGTTTACTACAGTTGGTTATTACAGAAACATACAGAAATAAAACCAAACCTACATCCCAGTAACTCCAGGGGAAAACTAAAAAAAAACAACCTTACCTAATATTAAAATCCAGAGGGGCCAATTTTTAAATTGTCATTTATAAATAGCTCTTTAATAACACCACCAATGATACATTATTAATCTTCAAATTAAATATTTGCCCCTGCCTTGTTTGCTAGAAAAAGCTCTTAGCTGCTGCCATCTAATCTCCCTGTTTGGCACACACACACACACACACACACACACACACACACACACACACACTCCCTCCCTCCCTCCCTCCCTCCTCTGCAGGCCTTAATTGAATCTAATGAAGCAGCACAAGTGTGTTATGATCAAAAAAACACGATCACCTCCCCGCTTTCACAGCAGTGCTGGGGTCAGAGCAGCACCTCGGCTTCCCAACATTAAGGGATGTTTAAGCACATTTACTTTTCATTTACCCAAACTAGAAAAGTGACGATTTTAGTCAGAACTTCTACTGACCTGGTCGGGATCACTGTGACTCAACATGAGGTTGGAAGCCTTAATGTCAGCATGCACGTACTCATGGTCATGGATGTACTCCAGAGTATCCAGCTAAACAAGAAAAAAAAACAGGAACCATTGTTATTAGTATTGAAAAGGAGAAAAACTAGAATTACTGCCTCACGGTTGTACGCCTCCACCAACCAGTCAAGTGTCAGTTTACATCCATGTCTGTCCAACATGTCATCACTTTGTTATTTCATCCGGGGTAAGATTTGTCTTAAATTGTCATAATTAGCATATGAATTCTTGAGTTATGGCCATAAGCGTGTTTTGTGAGGTGACTGAGAATAACTCATAACAATTAATGTTGAATATGAATAATGAACAACGTTACGGGATTATTCCTGATTTTATGGGCTATTTTTGGATTTATACTTAATTATTACATGCTGATGAAAAAAAACCAAAGCATTCAAATACTGATTTGGAGGTCGATTACCATGGCAATGGTTGAAGCTTCGAAGCATTCAGGTCGGCCCTACAAAATCTAATCAGTTCGTCCTCGAGTCCAAGTGGACAGTTGTGCCAAATTTGAAGAAATTTCCTAGAGGTGTTCCAGTGATATTGCGTTCACAAGAACGTACAGACGTATGGACGGAAAGACAACACGTGAAACATTATGCCGCTGACCACGGCTGTCGCCGGCAAGCAAGCATAAAAACACGTGTTAACGCAGGATTTAATCCATGCAGAATGCATTGTAATCAGAATGCAATTGTAGACCACATCTGAGGGTGTTCACAGCCCAGTGTGAATGATATCTGTACAGTTTAGACACATTCTTATGAAAAAATCCCTGCAACATGTTGAAAGGTCACGTGACTCGGCCTCTTCCTGCAGACACACTGCAGCATCAGACAGCATGTGACCAACGGGGCTGCCGAACTTGCACTTATTATTTTTAGGCAGATACCAGCATTTTTACATTTCTATTAAGTTAAAAAAAAGTTTAAAAATCTAATAATAACTTACCAAATTTTTGAACACAATTATTTAAAATGAGTTTTCTGAAAAACTATTACTGAGATGTATACTGAATTACTGAGATGTATACTGAAAGAGACATTCTACACTGCCCAATGATCAGATGTCATTATCCCGATACAATCAGACTGTAGCATGATCAGCAACACACCTTTCATCCTGCAGTCAGATCACAAGCTATAGGACTACTGGGATAATAGGAGACTACAAGAGAGCATACGTAATCCTGGACAAGTGATGTGTCAATGTCCAAAAATTGTAGGAACATAACCCATTTTTGTTTTTTCCATATGAAGGGAAGATCTTAGAGATCGAAAAATGTATTCGCTTTGCATTCCCTTTCATATGGTGTCACTCAAAGTCAGAATTATTATTAAACACTGACAACATTTACATGCACAAACGATTCCAGTTGTTTTGCCCTTATTCTGAAAAAGACAAAATTCCTACTAAGCTGTTTACATGGCTAATGAAAACCAATATTCCACTAATATTCACGTTTACATGCAGCCGTGAATACTTTGATTAACGTAACTGGTGGCGGACTTGCATATTCTGAATGTGCTGTATACATGTCCAAAGAATGCTCCTAAAACATGAATAATATCGGCATATCCCACATGTCTTTATCGCAAAATGCTCCATTCAGAATAAAGGCCCAGACACACCAAACCGACATCAAAGAACTAGTGTCAATGAAGGCCGACTGTTGGGTCACCTCACGCCGCCTTTGTCTTGGCCGACAAGTTGTACTTGAACACACCGCAAAGACTACAGCCGACGGCCAGTTACCACGTACGTTCTGCGCCTGCGTGAGAGGAAATAACTCTCCACACCAGCAGGTGGCGGTAGTCTGTATTCGTCTTGGTGAGGACGGTGGATATACAAGTCGTTGTTATGATCTTGAGCTCTTGACTACTCGTTTACTTGGTTTCCTCACCTGTTTCTCTTCTCGTGCTCTGATTGAACAGCCGATCAGAGTGATTTATCTCACTGACGAGCTCACCGACGGCCTCGGACTGGCCGACCATCGGCTTACTGTGTCAGGACAAGTAATTCAGAATATCCAAACTTAACATGACCTGTATCAAATTCAGAATATGGTCATATTCAGAATAATAGTGGAATATGTGTGTGTGCATGTAAACGTAGCAATTGATAGTTTCCCCCATCATGCTCCTTGTCTCCAACACATTCCTTCAACTTTACATGACATTCTTGCAGTTCCATGTGGAAAACATGAAAGCAAAAGGAAAGCGTTTGATGATGAAATAACCAACCAGTCGGAGGCCGAGCTGCAGGACCAGTTTTCTGGGGAACTTCCTTCCACATTCTTCAAACTTCTTCTGCAGGTCTGAGCCAAGTCTGTCAATAACCATGAACCTATACCTGGAAGGTACAAAGAATACGTCTTTAGTACTTCCCAAGTGTTACACAAGCTCCATTATTGATAAATTATTGGTGTAAATATGTTATCATCTGCAGTAAAAGCATTTAGACATAGGGCACTGCAGGACAGCAGAACACTCCAATGGACTGATCAGGCTAAAATATTCAATTCATTTCACATTTCTCAGACAGGGTTCCTACAGCTTAAGGCAAGTTAGATTTAAGACTTTTGAATACCACTCGGAATGAAATTTAAGACTATACAATAACCCCAGTTTAATATATATAGATGAAGTTCTTGTGATGTCATATCAGCTGTGTCTTGAGAATGAGATATCGTAAATTACATAAAGCGTATGTAAAAGAAATCACCCATTGAATTATTCCTACAATATTGCTCGAAATAAAAAAAATAAAAAGGTTTGCAAAAGCTGCTGCAAATTGTTCAGTGGTAGGTCCGTCTAGGTCACGGTCAAACTCAAGCAACCCCTATAGGGGTGTAACAATTCATCTACCACATCGATGTATCGATTTATATTCCTACGATCCAACTACATCGATAGGTACTCGGCAAGTTGTCCTTCACGGGAGACGTATATCGATATAAAATTGATTTGAAATGCAAAAATTGATTGTATCGATACTAAGGATTTGCACCATGTATTTAAGGATGACAAACGTTGTATCAAAGTGTTTTTTAGCACTATTATTAGTAAAGAAATGTTAAACTTTACTCCGGTTCACTCTCCAGACATGCGCCAGCTTGCCAGCTCTGCCCTCTGCAGCGTGAGCACGCATCCATGGCGTGCACGCAGACGAACAGCACACTGGACTCCTCGCTCTCTCACCGGGTAACGGCAAGGAGGGAGACGGACACCGGTTCTGCATGAGCTGCGGTGCCGAGGAGCCGGTTGAGGGAGTTTCATTTTGGGGGCATTACGTGAGCAGGCACTATCAGTCCACTTGATGAAGGCGGCTAGATTGTTTAAACAGCGTTTGTATAGGAATGATTCTGTTTGATCACTGTCAGCGGTTGATCTCTGTATTATTGAGCTACCGTTTATATTGAAAATGAGGACAGAAGCAGCAGGTTAAACCACTGTTCATTTAACTTGAATAGAAGTTGGTTTATTATATGTAGTGTTAAATATTGCACTGCCTTGTATCTTTAGAACTGAATCAGCGGGTCCTGCAGTTGCACATTTTATTATTTTCTATTAAAAGCTGTATGTATTTGCCATTAATCGTTGTTTACTTGTTTATATCCATAATTCATTTATCCCTGATTCCCTTACAAGAAAAACTTTAAGGAATCCTGACCTGCACTGTCCAGTATCACATATTTATTTCAGTCACACCGATTTGATTTTTTGGCAAAAAAAGCTACTGTATCGATTTTAAATCATTAAATTGTATCGTATCGCTCTAGAAGAGCCAAATATCATCCTTGAATCGTATCAGAACCATGGAAATCGTATCGTATCGTTGTAAAAATCGTTACATCCCTACTGACAAATGATACATTTTTCCTCCCGTTATCAGTCCTGGTCAAAGCCTTACCTTTTCCCTCCTCTCTCATGCAGACCTGAGCCCCAGTACCTGGGAACGCCCAGATTTTTCAACTTGCGAGACTTCATCCAGCTCTGAACTGCGGGACAAGAGGAAATTGATCAGAAATGTTTGATGCACTTTTTCTGGCCAAAATGTCCTAAAAGTATGCACATAAATCCCACCATGTTCATCAAAGACAGTTTGGTTTCTACAGTTTCTTGTGAACACACTGCTAACTGGAGCTGATGTAAGTGGGTGATGGCTGTGATGCTCAAAGTAATAAGAGTATAATTCCGTGGGGGGGCGGGGGTGTCGGGCAGCGCGGCCGCAAGCTAATCTGCTGCTGGGACAAATATTTACCAACAACGTGAGATTCCAGCATGAATAAAATATGAGCCTTTGGTTCCTTAGTAATATAACAGTTAATTGTCAGGGGAGATTGACATTTGGATTGTTATTATATAAAATGCAAAGCTGTGGCCTGGGGGCCAATGGCGCTGCCACCAAAAGCTTCCCTTCCTCTGCAGGGCCCCTCCGTGCCTCAGCTACAAGATTGTCTTTTTAATTAAGAAAGTTGGCTTTCTTTTATTTGTTTGCCCTGGTGGTGAGAGACTGTTGTGTTATGATCACAAGGCTAACTTTAGTTTAGCTTAAGCTAAGTTCACACTACACCACTTTCAAAGTACTGTTCATACTACGAGTCTTTAAGTCGTTGTGGTTTTCACACTACATGACTGACAGGAGAGGAATACACGGTAAATGACGTGATACCAGGCGTGAGACATAATGCTGATGTTGTTGTTGGCACGTGTTCACAAAATAGCCTGTTTCCACCAGTTTCAACACTTTTCCTAGGTGCAACAACAACTTTGCTCTGTGTTTTAAATGCAACACATACAGCAAGTTCCTTTTGTTACAGGCAACCCTTCCTCCCCCAGGTTTCCCCTCAACATGCGTCTCCCGCTCTCATTGGCTGTAGCTCGTGGCCAGAGTCACGGGTTCAGATATTTAGCATGCTAGATATCTGGAATGGGCCTGTGAGGCATCGGCAAGCCTCTCGGCTTACGTCTTTGAACAGTTCACATACAGTACGACGCTTGAACACCAATGTGCGAGTGGCTTTTGTCTCGGAGCTCCAAAAGCTGTCGGGGAGCAGAAAATCATGGCTTAAGTCGTGTAGTGTGAACTAGATATTAGTGTCATACTTCTAGGTGTTTGTGTGTTTATAAGAAATGATAAGTTGGCTTACTCAGGTCAGGCTTTGCAGCTCTCATGTAAAACTTGAGCTCAGAGAACAGTGGTCCATTGTCACTGGGCTCCTGTGGACAAAACAACAACTACATGTATGTCTAGATTCGATTGAACAGCTGTTTAGACCAAAAATAGCACTGCTAAAACAAGAATACAATTCAAAAAGTCTAGCGTAGAAATGTCCACTGTTGTGTCCATTGATACATCCATGAGTATGAAGGTTTATCACTCACAATGGTTTATAATACCATGAGACAGGTTTATACACTCTGGAAACGTATCAGTGGCTCAACAATGGAGAGGTAAATAGTAAAAAGTAATCTACCAGCACAAACTTGATTACACGGCGCAGCACCTTGCTGGTTGATGTTGCGTTGTGCTTGGGAAAAACTTGAGCCAAGTTCATATTTTTTTTGCCAAATGACCCTGATTTTTTTTTGTCATCTGGCCCATGCAGTGCTAACACAGAGGTCTCATTGAAATGAAGGAGGAAGGAGAATTCTTTGATG
This sequence comes from Sebastiscus albofasciatus, assembly GCA_916701655.1. Taxonomy (NCBI): domain Eukaryota; kingdom Metazoa; phylum Chordata; class Actinopteri; order Perciformes; family Sebastidae; genus Sebastiscus; species Sebastiscus albofasciatus. Next base: position 31,467 of record CAKAOI010028104.1, on the reverse strand, counting down.
TACTGCTTGTGTTGGTCTGAACACACACAAAGCCAACTTCAAACAACTAGCACCAGCAAAGACCTCTAAGACTTCTGGTAAAAGTTGCACATGAACACGGTCCAAAGACTACATACAACAGGGTAAATGGCGTCATATGTAGCAGTGGGAAACATGGATCAAATCCTCTATCACACTGTATTTGATTTATATGGTGGTATTGATATACATCATGATACAATACCATTCTTTGACAGATTATTGAGAAACAGTTATTAATAAAATAACCAGACTGGAACGTCTGTTTTTTTGCTAATCATGTGCATGACATACCTGACAAATTAAGGTGCTTCGTCACATTGATACAAATATTATAAATATACAATATAATTTAAATATTATAAATAATATAATATATATGACGTAATAATTAAATACTGCCTTAAGGCAAAACAAGTAGATTTATTTAGCATATTTCCTTTCAAAGAAGCTCAGTCTGCGCTGCACCGTAGACAATTAAGGGCAATGGTTAGCCAGACACGGGCCAAGGGTGCAGAGGGAGCTGACTGTTGGCTCGGTGTGTCAGGGTCCTGACAGATGATGGATAATTACAGGGATAACATTGAGGTATATTTATGTATTTATATTCTTTCGCTTGATTTAGCCATTGTAATGTAATTTTTGTTAAATTGGTAATTTACAGATATACAGATGTATAACTAGAAGATTGTTAATAAATGTGATTTCTCTTCCGACTCATTGACTCTTTGTTGAATTCACTGTCAGATTTCACTCTGATGAGTTTTGATCTTTACAGCCTGGTTGAACTGGTCAAACACTTCTGAAGAAATCCTGTCAGGGTTTGACTGATCTTAACTCATTCCAAACAAATGATATAAATAGTCTTGCCAGAGTGTAATCTGATCACTCTAACCCACTGTATCTATTGTCCACTTACACTATGATTCGTGATGCATTCATTTTATCTGGGTAATGTTTGCAGACTAATTGCAGTATCATACTGAAAAGAGCAAAACAAATTTTACAACTTAGACCTGGTATTAACATGCATACTGAGTGATCCGATCACAACTGAACAGCTTTAAGTACGTCTGTTCACACCTTTCATTAGAATGCGTCTCCACATGCGTCTTGAGTGAACACTTGTGATCCGATCTCACTTCCACGCTCTATATGCAAATCAACAGGTAGTAAACACATGGCTAATAAAGCTGCCGTTGTGATGTAATATTACATGAATGTCAGTAGTAATATCCTACATGTGAATTTGGGTATATTTTATTAACATCAAAATAAAAAGTTATTGTCTACCGGCTGTCCCCAGGACCCAGTGCCGCTGGCACCGTTGCCTTTGCCAAGCAACAGTGGCGTACAGAGCTCCAGAGAGCCGGGGATGAGAGAGAGCAGATGGGCAAACGGGTGTCAGCTCCGCGCAAAGCAGCAGAACAAAAACACAGACACATCTCCGACAGTATGATAATAATGCACTTTGCATGCCTAGTCTGATAGTCTGTAGATTATGTAGCCTATAGAAAAGATATATTTTAATACAGTTGTACTGACAGAATACAGTAGAACACAGAGGCCGTTTCCATGATAAGAGTAAGACAAGCGCTCGTGTCTGGCTGTCTATTCACATGAGGAGAGCAGAGACCCTGCAGATCCCAGCGGGACGTCAGTTGAGTAGGCGGTCCAGGACACATTCGCGTACACACTGCAAAAAGACTTGTGGTCATATGTGGCCCAGACCACCTCTGAATGTGGTCTTAGCGATAGGATCTCAATGCATCCTCAATGCATCTTGAGTGCGATCATACCTGTACTTAGACCTGTCTACTTGTGCATGTTAATACCAGGACTAAACAGGGCCTTAGTTACAATCAAGGAAGTGGGTTGTGATTGTATCTAGGAGGTAATATTTTGCTCTTTAGAGAAGTGTTCATGTGATGTATATGAAAGAAAAAACGTGCACAAGATAATTTCCATTAATTTTTTAAGGTTGTTTAGATTCTTACCACTTTGATGACATAAGGTGCATCAGCACCCACAGGTTTTGCAGAATTCTCATCAGCTGGGAACAAGAAAAGGAATAATTCCACGACTTAGTAGAAATTAAAAAAAAATTGCTTTGAAACAAAGTTGCATTTAAATACATGAAATAACTAAGTGCTGCAAATGTTTGTGTCTTGAGCCTGAGTTCAGGCATTCTGAGGAAAAATGTCTGCAGTCAAATCATCTATAGATGTCTTTTAGCATTGCATGTTTGACTTTTGAGCTGGTTCATCAGCCTTCCATGTATTCTTACCCAAATATATGAGCCCAAAGCCCCCCTGGCCGATTGGAGCCCCCAGCTTCCATGGCTTCTTCCCCGTGTCAGTTAGGACCTCACCAGGGGGGAACTCCTCTGCCAGCTTCCTCTTAGCTGGAGCTCTGCCTTTCCCTGCCGCCTTGGCTTTAGGAGGCATCTGCAACACACAGTCAGCTAACGTTATCAGTGTTACATGCCAACCCCTCCCACCCCCTCCATGATGAGCTGGTCAAGATGAGGAGCACCATCAGCCACAGACTCACCCCCCCTCAGCACAACACAAAGCGTCTGGGTCAGTCCTTCATGCTGGTAGCCATAAGGCTCCACAACCAAGGCTGACCCCCATATGAGAACTAGGAGGACTTTAAGAACTTTAAACATGCACTATCTGCCTTTTAACATTCACTATCTACCTTTAAACATGCACTATCTGCAACCATCATGGACTCTAACCTCTGGCGCACTTTATACTCACTTTACACTACACATCCTATACATCACTTTATAGACTGAACACATGTACATATTACATTTATTTATTGACGGACTGTACACACTATGTTCACCCATTCACTCTGTATCTTTTCTATCTCTAGTATTGCTTTTATAATTATTATATACCTTTACCTCTCCTGTGTTTCACTTTGTTTGCTGATGTTGCTGCTTTGACCCCTGAATTTCCCTCCGGGGATTAATAAAGGTTCAACTCATCTTATCTTGTCTAACTCCAGGATGTATACCCTATCTTTGGGCGTAGGTTTTCAACGGTTAGTTAGTAACGTAGATCTAAAGTGGACACTGTGAGCAGACCAGCGACTTCTCATATGTGACCTAATTTGAACTGATCGCAAACTAAATAACAAATGAGAGGTTTCACTTCTGGTGCTACATGACGTCATGTTCTCCTGTTTACTAGCGAAACTAACTAACTACATTGGTTAACGGTATCTGGAGCTCTCACATCCGGTAAACATAGATTTAGTTAACACTAACTGTCAGTATGTGTGGTGCAAAGACAGCAGCCTCCTGTCTGATAACAGAGAAGCGTGTACGGGCAGAGCAGGTGGAGAAACGTTCTGTTGGTGAACCGAACAGCTCAAGTTTCTATAACTGGTCTGGCAGGTTGACATTAGCTAGCATACTAACAAGCTACCTCGTTAGCATCGTCATCTCCCGTTAGCTGCTGCGACATGATGGTTAATAAGAAAAGCTCCTGGATGTCTGTGATAACTGCTGACAGCTAAACTAACAGCCACTCACACATTTAATGAAGTTAAAAGAAGAATACAGACCTGGACTGTGTAGTTTAGTGGAGGTTTATCTGAGCTGTGTGATGAGGACCAAACTTCCCGCAAAACTACCGGTCAGGAAGTGACGTCACGACGCTTTGCTATTCTATTGGTCGAATACTGCTCCGCGTCTACGTCAGAGATTAGTGTATGTGCTTGAACTCTTGAAAGCCTTGCTGCTTTGGAGGGAATGTGATGTTTGGGTTTACTGAACAGGTTAGGAAGGAGCCTCCCTCTTATTTATAGTTACATATTAGTGATGGGAATTCCGGCTCTTTTTTGTGAGCCAGATCATTTGGCCCGGCTCACCAAGAAAAGCCGGCTCTTTCGGCTCCCAAACGGCTCTTTGTTTTACCACTTTTATAATTCCAAATTTAGCACTGTTTTGACCTATGATTAGCATGTGTGCACATATATCACTGAATATATTCAATAAAATTATACTCAACCTTATAATTTCCAGAATACCATAATTTTACATACTGATTCGTTTCCGACTGTCACTCATCTTGTCTGCTATTCGCGCACCGCACTCCTCTCTCTTTCTCTCCTCCTCTCCCTCCTGCTCTGTACCTGTAGACCGTCAGCATGCTGCGCGAACCCCGCCCCTCCCTTCTTGATGGTATGATCCTTGTCTGTCATCACCTGATTGGTCGCATGGTCGTCATTAACACAACATTCAGTCACAGTCAGTGCATGCATGGAGTGCCCGGGCACGGAGAAGATCATCCTATCATTCTGCCTTGAATTAATAATAAAAAAAAAATATTAAAAAAACGGCTCTTGAACGGAAGCCAGCTCTTATCGTTCACTTAAAAGAGCCGGCTCTTTGAGCCGGTTCGTTCACGACCGACACATCACTATTACATATTCTATAGATTATATGTCAGAGTCAGTACAATATAACACTGCACCACAAAATGTGAGACATTTTGTTAATCTCTTACGAACATGCAAATGTGACGAACAGTTGGGGTTTTTCGTGCAAAATGCTCTTGAACACAAGAGTCCACTTTGTGTAGATTTTGCATTGCTTACATCATTTGCTGTTGACTTGTCCTTCATGCTTCAAGAGTTTTTGATAAATGTGATTGTAGCCTCGGGTTCTTTTCTTTGGTGTGTCAACAGCTGATAAAAAAAATGAGAAAAATAGTGTCTTAATTAGGAAAACCCTCAGGATGCAGCTCCAGCTCCGTCTGTGACCTCAGCACTCTGATTCTGACACAATTCAATGTGATTCTTATTTTTACCTGTGTCAGGCATCGGGTTGCATCTTTAAATGTAGATTTGTGATCTACTAGATGTCTACAGTCGTCCTGCAATAATACAATTACAGAGCCAATGTTTAACCTATCAATAGTCTCCCCCCATAAAAAAAATCAATGGAAATGATTATTATTGTAATTGGTGCATTCCTTATTTGATTTGGGTAAAAGCTACCCCAAACAATGTTTTTTTTTTTTTTTTAAATAATGATGTTGTTTTTATGGATTATGAACCTCTACCGACCGTTTGAAATGTCAGTTTGAAGGTACTGTAGATGTCAATACGGTTGAATGTTGGTTGACAACCAAATGGTATTTTCAACAATGTACACATATTTGTCTCTATTAATGTAACTCTAACACAAATGATTTATGGATTTTATGGAATATAGCAATGTGTAAAACCCAATAAATAAAACACTTTACATATAACATGAACATACAACATCTGTTAAAGTTAACATCTGGCTTCTGTCTCCAGGGGGAAAGGTTACAATCGGCACTCATTCCCGGGACAAATGACTCTGCAGTAGTCACAGGTATTTATCGGCTCCAGCGCCGACCGGCAGTGATGGAAACATGACACCCGGGTGGACACAACAATTTTCATCCCTTTTCTGGCACGATGCTTAATTTATAATAAAATCAACAGGGATTTGGACAATTATTAGAATTTATTAACATACAAAACACACAATAAATATGCTCTCCTCAAAGCCACCAGACGCCAGTCAGACAACAGTGATTTTTTTTTTTTACAATAATTTCGATGATCATCAAAACACACTTCATTCAAACTCGACAGAAACAAAATAAAACTTGTCATCAAACTGTCTTTGTTGGTCTTTCCACTCTTCCAACAATCACCAACTCTGGTTTAAGTGTTTGAAAGAGAGACAGAATAAGTAACACATACAAAAATGGAGTAACCACCGTAACATTCTCAATGTTTAGTAACCCTGCTTTTGGTGCTGGCCGGCGTGTTGGCGACGCCGAGCGACACAGCAGGAAAAAACAGAAAGACATACTCATCTACTGGCAGTGAGAAAGGAGTCTATCACCTATTTTCTAGTGGGTTTTCCTGTGTTTAAAGAAACCTGCATATACATGCTAATTTTGTTGGAAAAAACTGTATCTGTCTACTGTTTGCTGCTGAGCAGCAGCGTACAGTATAGTGGATTTATCAGAGCTTCTCTCTGAGAATAGCTGCCTGCTGCTGCCTGAAACAAGGTTGATGAGGGCAGAGTCTATGGTCCAGAAAAACCAATACAATGAGCAAAAATAGGCTAAAAAGCTCAGTAGTGCTGAAGGAAACTGCAGAATTGGTTCAATGGGCTATAATTATCTGTGTGTGTCACCACGAGAGACCCATTTCACATTACACATAGTCATTTGAACTATTGATAATATGAAAATATTGATTAGTGTGATAAAAATAACAAAAAGTCAGGTTAAGTATAGGATGTTTTTTAAACAAGATATCACACCTCAAAATTCTGTTTCTGCTACATAACACTCAGGCCACTTTAGGCCCTCATGCTTCTGCGTTTGACCTGCCCGTATGGACCTGCCTCATTTTGAACCTGTGTAAAGATATACTTTCTGATACCATGCCTGCCCGTCTCTTTGAATATATTCTCCGGAATGTGGCTGGAAATGCTGAATTTGGATAGGTATGTAAATGTGCAGAGCCTTACCTATTTTCGAATGTGCCATTTGATACGAGCATATTGGGTTTCACTTGCAACCCCGTGCACAACTCATGAATAAGATATTGATTCTTTAGTGTCTTGTCTTTCCAAGCGATCACAGAGTGGAGAGAGTAGCACTTCACATCCAAGACGGCAGATGGTACAACTGTTTGGACGTCAACTGTTGCACACATTTCTGCTGCCTCTTTAAATTAGTATTACTTCAGTATCCGTTGCCGTGACTCCTGGAGGAGATACGGTGGTTGTTGACAGTGCGTGTACTGCTTTGAAGTGAACTGACCCTTTGCTTTCAAACTCCAACTGAAAGCTCCATGGTGGAGTCCTAAACGGAGGGATGACCCACTGTAGTGATAATGATGAGCAGAGTGATGACGGAGCAGAAAAAGCCAACAAGAACCAGAAGAAGAGAAGTAAAGGAGAAAAGCATGTGTCGTTCCCCCCTGATGAACAGATAGTATCCGGCTTTGCTGAGCACAGGGACACGGACAGAAAGGGTAAGCTGCTGTTTAACTATGTGTGGAGTCTGATTTAATATCACCAAGATATCACAATGTCATTTTGGTGACCTTTGGTCTTCTGCATTAAAGTCACCAAAAGCCAACAAAAATCCTCCTTAAAACACAACATATTCTTTTTTTTATCCTCGCATAAATAAATACAAAATACTGTGGTCTACAGTTCATTTAATCCTTTTGGGTATAATTTCAATAAGCAGTTCTTCTGACCTTGAGTCACAGCTGAGATCAGACTTTAAAAGACTGTCCAGGGTTTTATTTACCTTTGTTTTATCAGCCCTCAAATGTATTAAACTAAAAAGGTTTGAAATGCCATCCAGCTTCTGAAGGATACACAAGGATCAAAATGTTTAAGTGTTTCCGTCATAAAATCCTCTGTAGTCTCTCACATCTGGAATGTCCTATCCCATAAGGCCGTGGTTGATAAACTGAGGTGCCTGATTGGGTGATTTATTGTTCAGACAGACATTCATGTCCTTCTCACTTCTCACTGACTGCCATCTTCCTTGTAGTATACACACACACACACACACACAACACACTTTACCGTATGGCATTTCTTAGCCCCTTAAGCACTTTGGAATGGTTGCTGGTGGCTCACTGGGATGCAGAGACATTAAAGCAGTGAATGAGTGTATTCTTCTATTTTAGTTGACAGCTGCCTCACCTTGACAGAGGTAATGGTGGCGTACCAGCAGAGCTGCAGCAGACACCAGGTCCAACCCAGAGCACACATCCTGCAGCAGCTCCAGGTACACAGCTTCACTATCACTGCTAGTCTTTGTACCTGTCAGTCAAACAGCACGAGGCAAGTCTTTTTTGTTGGGTTTACTGCTGAAGGTTGAGTTTTTCTGTGGGTGGTGCTGGTTTCAGTGGCTATCACTGCTCATTCTGCAAGTTACTGTAGAATTGTGCCAAACTGTAGGGATGTCACAATACTAGATAAATGTAGTAGTCAATACCTATCCCAGTGGAATTCAATGATTCTCGATACCCAATTGGATACCACGGTAAAAAACAAAACATTAAACACACTGAGCTAGTGTTAAAGTTAAATTAAACAGATCATAACCCCCTCTATTTTACATTGCTGTGAAAACATCTCCTTCAAACAACTGCATTTATTCAGGTTTCTTGTCAAATACTAGATTTTACAAGATGTTATTTGAACACATCATGATGAACGTTATCATTGGTAGTGTCTAGAAGGGAACCCGCAAGTTGGAGAAACTCTCACAAGATGGTTATGGTTAGGCATTGATCTGGAATAGTTAAAGGCAGGGTTGACGATGTTCTCCAGTCTACACTATTTGTTATATTGGTTGAAATGGTCTTTACACCCCGACAACAATCCATTACTGATGAGCTCTGAAAAAGGACCGGAAAAGAGCTGTCATCTGCCGCCGCCGCACGTTTCCTGGAGAACGGATAATGTGTTGTTTAACTCCCTGTTTACTTTATCTCGGCACCCGCGTGTGTGCACATTTTGACCCTGGCACGAGCAAGACACAGGGCGTGCGTGAGGAGTTATCTGTAGCCTCCAGTACCTCCTCATTTCAAAACAGAAACCAAAATAAGGTGGCAGTTGGCTGGAGAATATCACTACATAACAACCTACTTGCTCTTGGCTATATCGTATGTTATTTCCAGTAAATATCACAAATAAAACGTGTGTTTACAAACGTCATCTCAGATCAGATTTAGCATTTTCGGGTTACCTCTAGACACGACCGTTAAAATGTACCTTTGCCCAATAGTAATTATTACTGAATAGAGCTGGCAACGGTGCACCGACTGCAGTGTATGAGCACAACAGACAATGGAGTCCCCAGTTCACCTGTACGGGAGCGTATGCTGCGTTCACTGTCTCCAGTTCACCCGTACGGGAGTGTATGCTGCGTTCACTGTCTCCAGTTCACCCGTACAGGAGTGTATGCTGCGTTCACTGTCTCCAGTTCACTATCTGAGAGCATTAACTTAGCAGCCACGATACTGCGTGTAGTGTCGTGGACATGCAGCCACTTTCCCAGTAAAAGTCTCCACCGCACATTTGGTTTAGTTTAGCAGGTTGTCAGCTGTGTGTCTGATTAACGATAGCGAGAGTCCAACAAACAGTGTGAGTGTTTGTGCTACGTTAGCATCTGTAGCTCTGCTGGTAGCTTCGTGCTCCCCGTAGTAACACACATACGGTCTGTCAGCGCAGTGAAACTACAGCGAGTTTCTGACAGACCGTGTGTGTGTCGTCTGTGGCGATTTAGCTGTGAACGTAGGTGTAGCAGACAGTGTGTGTACAGTTTATTTGTCGGTGAATAAATGCTACGAGGCTACAACTCCTCCGCTCAAGCGAGCTATAGAAGGGAGCCAACTTCCTGTAACTGTAACTCCGGCTCAGACTCTTAAGGTGGACCAATGTTTCCCTTAAAGTGCTTTTTAATTGATTATTAACATTTCTTTTAACCATTTTAACCGATAACGTTAATCGGTTAAAATGCTTAATGTCAGTTAACGGTTAAACTGTTAATTATTAACATCCGTAGTTGATAAAAACAATCTCACAACAAGGTCAACTCCGTAGCTGCCCTGGAGCTTTCCATCAAATCATGTGATCTTCCTCAGCAGATGGAGTTGCGTAGTTGTCATGAAGCCATACATGTTCTAATCAATATTTTTTCTGAAAAAATTCAATTCTGATACACAAAATGCTTATTATGTATTATTTAAGGTGGTCAATCAATTAAAATATTGTATCACGATTAATCACATATCACACATTTTTCATCTGTTCAAAATGTCTGAGAGATCTGTCAAGTATTTAACACTCTTATCAACATGGGAGTGGGCAAATATGCTGCTTCATGCAAATGTACGTATATATTTATTATTGGAAATCAATTAACAACACAAAACAATGACAGATATTGTCCAGAAACCCTCACAGGTACTGCATTTAGCATAAAACAATATGCTCAAATCAGAACATGTCAAACTGCAGCCCAACAGGCAACAACAGCTGTCAGTGTGTCAGTGTGCTGACGTGACTTGAGGTCAGAGGTCAAGGGACCCATAGTTGGTACCAATAGACTCCTTAGGTTTCCTAGTATCATATAATACCAGTATCTTCAATCTAACTTTAAAACTGAGGCTACTACAACCGCAGATTAATATTACAAGTTGCGTTAATGCATTAAAGAAATTAGTGCCATTAAAACGAATTTGCGTTAACGCATTATTATCGCGGTAACTTTGACAGCCCTGGTATGCTTCAATTGAATTGTTCACAACTCACCAGCATGCCATGCAAACTTTGACATGGAGTCCCTAGGAAATTCCGATTAAAGCTGAAATAGGCGAGATTAGAGCAAATATGATTAAAAAAAGTTATCTTTATAGAACGGTCGCTATATCGTGACAGTAGTACATGAAACAGGTAACCTGAAAAAAATCATGTTCCTCTGTGTCCTCCGGTGCTCCTAACGGCATCTGCAAGATTTCACAGACCGGAAGCAAGCAGTAAGTGCTGATCTGAGGTCTGCTGTCCAGCTGCTGTCTATGAGAGCCGGCTGTCAATCACTCGCGAACTCCGACCAAACGGTCAAACTGGGCAGCGCTGATCAAATATGAATCAATATTCTGTTACTGTAATGCCTATTTCTCTCCTCAAATGTTCTCAGAAACATCTTGTAGTGTACTGTTTAGCTGTAAAATGAACCGGAGCACAACCAATAGAAACGCTCTCTCTCTGAAATTACCTGTGATTGGTTAAAGTCTCCCGTCATGGCTAGATGTTCTAAAGCCTGAAAACAGAGCCATGAGGAGGAGCAGAAGTCTAGTTTCCTCTCAAAACACTTGAACACTTGAATTACAATATGCTGAAAGGTTATAATGGATTTTTTTCCCAATGATGTCAAAAATATACTGCCTACTGCAGCTTTAGAGGGTCACAAGCTAAAAAAGTTTGGAAAGATTAGTTTAGTATAATAATCCCTGTGAGTGGATGCCATTCGGTACATCGGGGTCAAAGGTGAACCAGGTTGGTCTGGGTATTGATTTTACAGTCTGATCATCTGACCACTTGTGTTTCTTGCTTCGTTGGACCCATTTTCAATTATGTTGCTGCGTATTGAAATCTCAGCTAATAACTTTGCGAGTAAAATGTCATCAGAACTGGTAGAACCGATGTTCGGATCTGCAAAAATACCACCGTAGTAGTAACATACCATATATATTCCTTTAGGTTATGATCTGTAAATGCATAAAAGCCCTATTCATTTAGTTTCCAGTTTGATTCTACTGAACATGATTTTTGCCATGAACCTGAACCCATAATCATTACCAGTTTAAAAATAAATGTAATTAGTGACAGCAGACCCTCATGCTAGAGGTCTAAACTCGAAAACTGCCTTTAAAGAAGTATGTGTAACCCTTTTCTTCTGTGCAACATCAGCAGATCTGCTCATAACAGAAGTGTACCATGCAGATAAAATACAGCACTCCAGAAAGGATCAATAATAACACTCTAACCTGGTGCAACTCGAGCCTCATACACTGTCAGAGCAGATCCGACTGCAAACTCAAGCTTTTATTAAAACATAGGCACCTTCATGTAGCAGCACAAGCTCATAGACACACAGAAATAGTGATTTTGGAGTAACACCACATATTGTATGTGCACACTGTGACACAGTGAGTGTGTATACACACTTACTAGAATCCCTTGGATAATTTGGATCATTTGGTTCCATCAGCTTCAATCAGGCTTATTGCTGCAGTGCGCTAACAGCATTACATCCAAACGAGAGGCTAAGGGCAGGTTAACTGCAGGGCTCAAGTGAGTGTCAATGCAAATAATTCACAGCTGCAAACAACACGTGCAGAATGTCTGTTATGTAAGTTAATATTGAGGAAGAGGCGATTATTGATTTATAAATATTTGTTGTTGCAGTGATTTGATGATAATCTATTTTCTCTCTTTCTGTGATTCATACGTTTTTCTTTTTTTTCAGTTGGTTTGTCATTATTTTACACTAACTCATTTACTGTGTGTATTCATTCAACACATTCTCAATCCCAACTCGTCAAATACCGACGCTTGGTCAGCAGCCCTACGCTTCAAACTATGACGCTCTAGGTATCCCTCTAGTGTCAGTTTAGGACGTGTCAGGGACGGCGTGTCACTTTCTGCTTGTTACATGCATAGCGTCTTTTCAAAATAAACTTCTATGTTCACAGGAAACGTACAGTTTCTGCTCATTACAGGCATACAGTCAACTTTTTAAGATAAACTTCCAACGTAGGTTTACCTAGTCGAATGTTGTTTTGCTTGTTGAGTTTTCTTGCAAATGAACAAAACCTCTGTTTACATTGTGTGTATCCTTGAGCTCTAACACACGTGATGAATGTATTGAGCTCGAACACATGTGATGAATGTATTTCTTTCCTCGTAAAACATCTGAAAAGATCTTTTTTTACATTTTAATTCCTGTATTGTTTTCATCCATGTGTAAAGCTGGGGACACACCGAGCCGACATCAAAGAACTAGCAGCGACCAAGGCCACCAGTTGCGTCGCCTCACGTCGCCTTTGTCTTGGCCAAAAATTTGCACTCGAACACACCGCAAAGACTACAGCTGATGGCCAGTTAGCATGTACGTTCTGCGCCTGCGTGAGAGGAAGTAACTCTCCACACCAGCAGGTGGCGGTAGTCTATATTCATCATTCAAAAAGGGAAACAGGAAGGCCGAGGACAGAGGATATACAAGCCATTGTTATGATGCGTACATGAAACAAAGCGCTGTCTGCCGAACATTTTCACACAACTCTCACTCACCACTTAGTTTCATTCCAGATGTTCATGTCGCTGTGAAAATATCCGTGTGTTGGAACGATCAGTTGAGATGAAGATGAACAATAAGAAGAGTCCTCTGTGTTTTTCCTCTTGACTTTACTTGTTGGCTTGCTTTCCTCACTTCTGTTTCTCTTCTCGTGCACTGATTTGTTTAAGCTGAACAGCCAAACAGAGTGATTTCTCTCCCCAGCGGGCTCCGCTGTCGATTCAACACGCTGAATCTGCAGAAAAAACTCACGGTGCGGGACACACCGCAAAAACTAGACTGACAAACGCTCAACGACGGCCCCAAACTGACCGACGGTCGACCGTCGGCTTGGTGTGTCAGGACCTTAACAGTTTTCTTCTTCCCTGCCTTTATTGGCACATTACCACCACCTGTAGAGCAGAGGAACAGTGGGAAATGAGGCCGTGTTCACTGCATAAAAACACCGCAGCCCTCTCTATTGCAATGAGACTACTGCGTTAGCACTTGGGGTGCAATGGTATGTGTATTTGACCCGAATTGTTCAGTACACTAAGTGATTTTCATGTGTTTGGTGAATACATATGAACACGATGAATACTGTTGAATTAGTTTAATACAGTCTAATTATTATTTTCGATTATTTTGGGGGGCTTTTTATGCCTTTATTAGATAGTACCAGTAGAAGACAGGAAATGACGTTGAGAGAGAGATGCAACGAGTAGCACATGTGGAATATTGTGCTGCAACATGTTGTGTCTTCTGATTGTCTTATTGCGTATTCTCTCTTAAAATATTATTAATGAAATGAAAAGAAAATCTATCTATCAGATGTTTTGCTCTCAGAATGTTTAATTCTACAATTTGTGGTACTGATATCAGAAATACATTTATACATTTGCACACATATATCGCAATCACACGAGCATACACTCTCAAGTGCAAAAAAAAAGAAAGACACACTCTCAGACACACACACACACATACTCTCTTCTTCCTCTCCAATAAAATAAACTCACTTATTCTCTCTTAGCTACACTTGAAACACACAGTCTGCCATTTATAATTCATTTTATGTACATACTTACTTTACTTGGACCAGCCATGTTAAAGCACGCTGCTCTCTACCCCCCCTTGCATAAATTTTACTTGAGATCAAGGGGAATTATTTGTGGAAAATTAGAGACTTAGCAGTGCTTACATTAAGCATACAGCCGCCGTATTATCTCCGAGGTGCTAATGAACCCAAATGCATTGGAAAACTAATGTAGGTGGTCCTCCTGAAAGAGTAAAATATGTATGGTTAAGCATTAGCTAAGAGGGGCAATATTTAGACCAATGGGGCTGCATGCAAATGAATCCATAATAAGACGATGCAAAACGAAAAGAGGAACGCCTAAAGAGCAAATTTATTAAATGAGGTCTTTTCAGGCGAGGGGCGATTCCCCCGAGGACCAGCGTTGAAGACTATTTAAAGCTTTTTTTTTATTGCACCCTTGGGCCCCTTTGCACTCCTTTGAAATGTTGTAAGTGGATAAAACAGTATTGCTGTTGGTGACATCTTCATAGGAGTGGTAAACAATAATAGGTTGGAGCCAGCGGGGTCTAAGGCCGCCGTGCTTAAACTCTCTGATTTTCACTGTGCAAACTGTGAAGTCTGCGTCTCTACGCTCCGTGTTTCTGTTTGGTTCGCTCTGCGATTAGAAAGGTAATTGAGATGATCAAGCTCCGTCTCTCTACATGACTGTTTTGGCACGAGGGAAGAGCTTAACTGCAGTTATTTATATTCAAATTGAGAAACTGTGGAACACATTAGGAGCTAATACAGGTGGTACTGTGAGGTTCAAGTTTCCCCAGGGAGAGAGGGGTGATTCGATTGACTGATCGATCAGCATTTTGGTATTTAAGTTAAAATGAATTAAAAACGAAAGCACTTTAATGTAAAGAAATATACCCACGTGCACCTAGATACAAAATAATGAATCGATGTCTGGAAAGGTGTAGAGCTTATTATGCCTACTCCTCCCACAATCCAAAATGTACAAGATTCTGTCCAGACAATAAATACAAGTTAGTTCTGTATATACACACATATGCAGACACAATACATGCATAATGTATTTCCACATGTATACAGCACAAATACATACACACGTTTACGCATATTAAGAGATCTTAGACTTTGCTTAAATTCCACACTACACTCGACAAGATTTTTGTAATTTAGATGTGTTTAACATCTTTAAGGAATAATTTCCGCTGACTGTCACAATGACTCTGTGATATCAAATAAAGATGTTGCCTCACTAAACCAGGGATGACCGTGCAAAATGTCCCAATTCAAGATCTTTCTAGTGAGCTGTTGTCCTGCAAATTCACAAGTCTGTTCCAAAGCCAAGCATTCTCACATTTGTTCTCAAGAGTCTCAAAAATGGTCATGATCAAATAGCTTGTGTTTGTACATAGATCTGCATATTCCATACACTACGCTGTACGCTACGTAGGCTTACACTATGTAAGGCCTACACCTTCTGAACACTACGCCGTACACTTTGTAGGCCTACACCTTCCATACACTACGTAGGCCTAAACTATGTAGGCCTACACCTTCCGTACACTACGCCATACACTACGTAGGCATACACTTTCCGAACACTATGCCGTACACTACCTAGACCTACACCTTCCGAACACTACGCCGTACACTACGTAGGCCTACACCTTCCATACACTACGTAGGCCTAAACTATGTAGGTCTACACCTTCCGTACACTACGCCATACACTACGTAGGCATACACTTTCCGAACACTATGCTGTACACTACGTAGGCATACACTTTCCGAACACTATGCTGTACACTACGTAGGCATACACTTTCCGAACACTACGCCGTACACTACGTAGGCCTACATCTTCTGTACACTATGCCATACACTACATAGACCTACACCTTCCGAACACTACGCCATACACTACGTAGGCGTAAACCTTCTGTACACTATGTCGTACACTACGTAGGCCTACACCTTCCGTACACTACGCCGTACACTACCTAGACCTACACTTTCCGAACACTACGCCGTACACTATGTAGGCCTACATCTTCTGTACACTATGCCATACACTACATAGACCTACACCTTCCATACACTACGTAGGCCTACACCTTCCGTACACTACGCCATACACTACGTAGGCATACACTTTCCGAACACTATGCCGTACACTACCTAGACCTACACCTTCCGAACACTACGCCGTACACTACGTAGGCCTACACCTTCCATACACTACGTAGGCCTAAACTATGTAGGTCTACACCTTCCGTACACTACGCCATACACTACGTAGGCATACACTTTCCGAACACTATGCTGTACACTACGTAGGCATACACTCTCTGAACACTACGCCGTACACTACGTAGGCCTACATCTTCTGTACACTATGCCATACACTACATAGACCTACACCTTCCGAACACTACACCATACACTACGTAGGCGTAAACCTTCTGTACACTACACCGTACACTACGTAGGCTTACACCTTCCATACACTACGTAGGCCTACACCTTCCGTACACTACGCCATACACTACGCCGTACACTACGTAGGCCTACACCTTCCGTACACTACGCCGTACATTACCTAGACCTACACTTTCCGAACACTACGCCGTACACTACGTAGGCCTACACCTTCCGTACACTACGCCGTACACTACCTAGACCTACACCTTCCATACACTACGTAGGCCTACACCTTCCGTACACTACGCCGTACACTACATAGGCCTACACCTTCCGTACACAACGCCGTACACTACCTAGGCATACACCTTCCATACACTACGCCGTACACAACATAGGAGTACACTATCCCCTACACTACATAGGCTTATACTACGCTGTACACAACGCCATACACTATGATGTACATGCTGTAGACGATGTAGGCCAACACTACGCTGTACACAATGATGTACACTACACCGTACACTACAAAGTATATTATGACGTACACTACGCTTTACACTACGACATACACTAAGATGTACACTATGACGTACACTAGACAGGCCTACGCTAGATAGGCCTACACTACGTCGTACACTATGCTGTACACTACGACATACACTAAGACGTACACTACGGCGTACACTAGGTAGGCCTACGCTAGATAGGCCTACACTACGTAGGCCAACACTAAGTCGTACACTGTACACTACAACGTATATTATTATGTACACTACGCTGTATACTATGACATACACGACTATGCCATACACTAGGCCATACACTATGACATACACTACAATGTACACTATGCCGCCGTACAATTGGCGACGGACCTCTGTTTGGTTGCCAATGAAAGGCTCCAGTGAGTGCTTTGTTGAAGATGATGTCAGAGCTATTTCACGCGGTGTCGCTATGACAATCAGCTGAGATCCTGTCTACACTGAGGGGCTACTATCTGCAGTGGAAAATGAAATAGAGTTCAGTACTGGTACCAAAAGTGAGTTGAGTTGAGTCGAGTTGAGTCGAACCATGCAGTGGAAATGAGGCATAGATGGGATATCAAACCATCAGTCGTGTGACAGAAGTTTCTCTTTTTATTTGATGAAGTCATACAGCCAAAGCACTGTATATTTTTAAGAGAAATCTCTTGGCAGAAATTATTATTATTCATTATTTTCATGAAATCGCAACAAATAATTCTTTATGAGAATGAATTTTTACCCAGACTCGTTACTTCTCATATCACAGTGTACTCTCACACATTCACAAATCGGTCGAGGCAGATGGCCGCCCACCCAGAGCCTGGTTCTGCCCAACGTTTCTATTTTCTGTTGTTGGGTCTCTAAATTATAAAGTACGGTCTAAAACCTGCTCTATATGAAAAGCGTCTTGAGATAACTTCTGTTATGATTTGACGCTATATAAAAATGAATAAAAAAATTCATAGAAATGAATTATCCAGAATTTAGATCACATAAACCAGTTTGTGTGTCACCCATGTGCCAAGTGTGATTTATTGATGGATTTATTTTAGTTTACAGAGGGAAAAAATGTTGTTTCAAGGGGTTTAAGTGAAGTATTTTCCAAACACAATAGGATTGTAAATCAAGCAAGCTCCGACTAGGAGTTTGTATTCTTTCCATGATGTTTGGAGAATAAGCTCAGAATTAGTTGCATGTTGGCAAATCTTCTAATGAATAGCTTAGTGGTTGTTTCCCTTGCAGATTATTCAGTTGAGTGGACTGAAGAGAAATCAATTACCGCAACTTAACTTTCATTATTTATCCCACAGCTAAGGAAAAAAAAAAACGGCCTTACATGACAACGTGCCTCTATTAAATTCATAGGGTCAGATTCAATTCCCAGAAATGTTATTTTGCCGGGATAAATCCCTCGGGGGGGATCCCTCCAGAAATGAAAAGACAAGAGAAAATCTGTTTTTACAGACCACCGCTGCTTTCTCAGCTCTTTTGATTAGCATTAATGTTGCACTGCGGAAGTCTGCCGGCACAACTGTTATAGCTCCTCACGCACGCACACACACACACACACGCACACACGCACGCACGCACGCACACACACAGAAAGCTATATCTCTCCCTGCCTGCGTAATTCTAAAGGGAACATTTTTTTTCTTTTAAATTAAATGCATGCTGATTGTTATTGCGCCCACCCTCCTCCCCGTGTGGAATAGTCTGCAGCGAGGTAAATGTCACTAAGTAAGTGCCACACTTTTTCCATGGTGGTTGTTAGCAGGTTTTGCATGCAAAATAAAAAGCACAGAGAGGAGAAGGAGAGGAGGCAGGGAGGGGGGGGGTGTAGGAGTGTTCCTGCATGCATCTGAATGCGAGCGCTTATCAGGGAACAGCAGGGGGACCGGACATATGTCGCTCCTCTCATTACAGGCCGAGACAGCGATAACGGGGCGGTTAGTGGCGCATTTGAAACGGTGTACAGCGGCAGCCGCGGCGATCACACGGAAAAAAAGAGAAGCAGGGAGTATGGGTCGGGATGAGGATCACCACGGGACCCGCCGCTAACACACTCCAGTCTGTCATTCAGACGGCCTCCACACACACACACACACACTGGCAGCCACAACATGCTTTATTTAAAACACACTGACTCCGCAGCCTTTCCATTGTAGTTTTACACAGTTCTGCTTTAATGCCGTTTGGGAAACAGCATGCATAACTGAGAAAGGATAAAACCTCGTCTACGTGTAAAAGAGTCTATTTTACATTCTCTGCCTCTAATTGAATTCGGAGCAGTTGCAGTTAAACTGAATGGCATGTGTGATGCACTATTGGTGGTGCACTATTAGGCTGAATTGAATTTGCACGGTCGGGTGGTCGCACAAGTAATATGAGTGCTTTTGTAAGTAGGATAATATTACAGGCCTGGACTCACTGAGGGTTCACACAGGGGGAGACGCTCTGTCACCAAAACGAGCAAATGTTTAAGGAAAAAGCCTGAATCATACAAGTCAAGTCAACATATAAAGAATCTCTATACAAGATCATGTATGTGTAAAGAATATGTTAATCATGTGACTCACATTTGAATAACCTGTAGTTGCTGTCTTTAATTCATAACTCCCCCAAATGACTGCATTTGTAGAGTCACTGAGATTTAAAGGGTCAGTTCACCCACATTACAAAAAACATGCAGTATTTTTTCACTCAGTGGAATCCAGCCATATAGATAGTTTGGGTTTTATTTGTCCATGTTTTCCAACACAGAGTCACAAGAGTTTGTGAACTAGTCACGAAATTTAATATATTTGATTCGTAGCAGCGTATCTTTTATGCGTTTTCCCATGCATCAATTTTCACTCTAGTCTTTTCAAAATAAAACTACTTAGTTGGGTTTAGGAAAAGATGGTTGGGTTAAAATAACTCCGGAAGAGCTGTAACTTAAGTACGGAAGTTACGTGATGAATAAATCAATTTTGACTTGTGGTTTCACACGGGACACGAACACCATCCACCCCGACCCCCTCCTTACTCTTTATACGTCCCGGTTCACAATTCTGTGGATTACATATGAATTGATTTTATACTGACCATCACAAAACATTTTTTAAAATTAAAATTTTAAATTCTATGTACACAAATCAATGGGGGTCATGTTTCATATTTCTTGGATTTTGGATGTTGTGGGTGAGTTTACATTCTACAACTATAACTACAACACTTACATTTGAAAATGGAAGTTCATTCTTGACGGTGTGACCACACCACGCGAATGGAGTTGGCTCAGGTGTGAACTAGGTCATCATGTGACCTAGGTCACCTAGGTCACATGATGACATCTTTAGTCTTTCCTTGGGTTTTGTTAAGAAACAAATGTAGAATATGATCATATATGTAACCTTTAAATGCAAAGAATGAGTTAAGTGCACTGAATGTCTGGGAGGATGCTTGTTGAAATATATCTATAAATGAGCAGCATTTCAGGATCAAAATATTGACCATTTTGGTATGGATCCGTCCATCATGGAAAAAGAGACTTGAGAAAAAGGAGGCAGAGAAGGAAAATGTGAGTGAAAGAAGGATGTAATGTGAAGATTTGAGAGCACAGATTTAAAGTTTGGGTGTTTATTTGCTCACTAGCCACAGTGAAAGGTGGACAAAAAAGTTAATTTCCAATATTTCCAATTCTTTTTAACGCAACTAATTTCTTTAACGCATTAATGCAACTTTTAGGTTGTAGTGGGCTCAGTTTTAAAGCTAGAGTGAAGATACTGGGATCATATGAAACCATGTCATACTATCATGAAACTAGAAAACCTGATGAATCCATCGGTACCAACCAGGTCATACTAATTTGTCATGAAGGAGGCTAAATAACGCTCCAAACTTACGTTAAATTTTGACGAGGAAAAACTGTCATGGCCATCTTCAAAGGGGTCCCTTGACCTCTGACCTCCAGATCAGTGAATGTAAATGGGTTCTATGGGTACCCACAAGTCTCCCCTTTACAGACATGCCAACTTTATGATAATCACATGCAGTTTGGGGCAAGTCATAGTCAAGTCAGGACACTGACACACTGACAGCTGTTGTTGCCTGTTGGGCTGCAGTTTGCCATGTTATGATTGGAGCATATTGTTTTATGCTAAATGCAGTACCTGTGAGGGTTTCTGGACAATATCTGTCATTGTTTTGTGTTGTTAATTGATTTATAATAATACATTTAAACATACATTTGCATAAAGCAGAATATTTGTCCACTCCCATGTTGATAAGAGGATTAAATACTTGATAAATCTCCCTTTAAGGGACATTTTGAACAGATAAAAGATGGGTGATTAATTGCGATTAAATATTCGAATCGATTGACAGCCCTAGTAGAAACCCCAAATAAAAGTGTGAACCTGGAAATGAGCATGATATGTCCCCTTCAATGACCGAAATAAAGGTGAATCACATCAAATCAAATGTGTGTGCCAGCGAAAAGAGGATCCCTGAACACAGACTGATTCTAACGCTGCACTTAAAAGGCTGAAACGAATTCTCAGATTCAGAATTGTTACAAAAAGTGTACATTTATCGTGGTGGCTATAGCGTGTTGTTTCTCATGATTTTTTATGATGATGTTTTTGAAAATATAGTTATCAATTATTCTCATAAACAATCAAATTACAGTATAGGTTGCCTGTGCTCCCTGTTTTTCTCTCTCCTTCCCTCCGATATTAACGCTGATAGAATCACACAGTGAGAAACTTGCAGAACTAAATCTAAAATTCAGCAGAGAGTTAAATGTACAACACACACTCTGAAACACACACACACACCCTTCCAACCAAGCACTCGCCACTCAGCCTTGAATGTGTACATTATTTCTGACATCAACCATTTAAGGGGACAGTATTTTTTACACAAAGTGGCATTAATTAAGTCGCTAAAGGCCCGCTATCATGTATTTCAAAAGCAGTGCGGGCGAACAAAGGCGGTGACAGAGGGAAATACTGTGAAAGTCAATTAGAATTTTATGTACGTTTTTAGATCTCTCTCTCTTTTTTTTTTTAAATGATAAATGAAGTTACTAATTTTGCCTGTGCTCTTTCTAGACACTGCAGCTTTAATTGCTAATTGTTAACAGCGAACGAATACATTTGCATATTAATTAGCTCCCAATTTACATTTTTAATTTGCTGCCTTCAAAGGGTGTGAGATAAAAGGTCGTGTTATTTTAAATAATTTATCCTTTATTGCAGAAAAGATGCTGAAAGGAAAATGTGTGTGGGGGGGTGATTTTTAACCCCTAAGAGCTCTGAAAATACACGTTAAAAATACATACAATATCTATTTATTTATATATTTTGTGTCAGTTAATTAAATGGGCTAAGGAGAAAAATGGTGCACTCAAAACAGTTTTTAATACAAAGCCACCTGGAGGAGGCAGAGCAGCTCTGGACGGTTGAGTGAAGAATATAGTGAATGCACCAGAGATGACTTCTGTGGAAGTCAAGTTTGGAAACCAGATCCCCCCCTCTTCTCTGTCTTTTCCCGCCGCCTGTGTGTGTGAGACAGAGAGAGAGAGAGTGTGTGTGAGGGAGGGAACGCTTTTCTTTTTATCACTCCATTTTGTCCTCTCTCCCTCCTGACACATCAATTGATTTGGCAGCCGGCGCCTTCGGTTTCCGTCTTTCACCACGAGGCAGCGGCGAGCGGAGAGGGAACGAACAAGTTCAGAAATTCATTAAGATGAAAAACAGCCGCCGCTGTATTTCTTGTGAGGAGGAGGAAGTGCTGTGTGTGTGTGTTTCTTTCTTTCTCTTTCTCCGTGCATGTGCGTGTGTGTGTATGTGTGTGTGTGTGTGTGTGTGTGTGCGTGCACATTTGGGAGTGTGATATGGGTAGCCAGCCAGTTGCTTGCACATTCTTGCTGAGCGTCGTCCATTGGCTCGGTGCCACAAACAAAGCGGTTTCACAAGCAGTCGCTAGCCGGACGCCAGCACACACTGACACTTTTTTTTTTTTTTTTATGCTGTTGCGACAGACCAAACAAAAATTCAGAGGTGGCAGCAATGCCTACAGAGTCAGAGGAAGAGATGAATGGAGCAAGCTGGACACTCAAAACATGCATCTATGCTCCAGCTGGAAATCTGGAAACTTTTCTTGTCCTCGTGCTCAAAAGCCAACCGGCTTGAGGCCGTTCTGAAAAAAAAAAATCCTGGGCGATGTGTACCCAGCAGCACTCACCACTGACAAGTTTGTAAAAACAAGATTCCTCTAGAAGACACAAATGATGCTGAAATCGCTGAAGCATTACAATTAAGTACGATAAAATAGCCCTCCGATGCATATTGTTTTCTTTAAGGAATCCCATTTACACATTCTAATATCTGATGACGTGTTGAGCAGAAGAGTAGAGCAGAAGTAGTTCTAATGTTGCATTTTGGGATGAGAAGCAGAGCCGTATGTGGCTCAGAGCCAGAAATCATCAGATACATGTGACTGTCTAACAGCTTTGAATCAGGAGAACTGATACAAACATCTGCATGAAGCTCTTAAGGAGCAGAATTCATGCTTTTATTTTCATACTGTATGTATTCCTAAACTGATTTTGATCTCAAGGCAAAGTTGTGCTGTCACAGTACAATAAAAATCTATGATGTAAAAAATGATGTTTCTGCTATAATACTCAATAATGGACACAGGTACATGTTCTGGTGTGAAGGGGTGAAAAGAACCTGAAGACAGTGACAGAGAGAGAGGATGTTAGCGGTCTAGAGCCAACACACAGAACATAATAGAATATCTGCCATGTGATGTGTCGGGTGGAGGTCAGGAACAGGACAGAATAACATCTAGCCACACAAATACACTGTATTTCTTATGGAAAGGCAGAAAAAACGATGCATATCTCTGTGTTGCGACCAAAACAGCAGCTTCCTGAGGTTCATGAAGTCCATTTTTAAAATTACTCATTTATTACATAAAGAAACAAGTGACCATATGAATGTTAATTGCAGCTTTTCTAATGCATACGTTGCTTGATTTCACTTATAATTGTTGTAGATAAATTAGGTTTATTTTCTTCTTATATTTTTTTGGAAGACTTCCAAATAAAATGGTGAAATATGAAAGAATTAATGCAGTAAAAAACACACACAGAGATGCATCGGCCAATCAAATATCTGCAAGCATACATCCTTGGTAAATTACTGAAGTGAATGTAGCAAATGTATTATAAATAAAATAATAATACAAATAAAATGAGTGTCCAAGGTTGTAAAATGATTCCTCATAGTGTTAATTAAAAAAGAACAAAAACAAACATGCCGTAGACAGATAAAATAAAACAGAATAAAAATGCATGTTAAAGATGTCAATCTTTCATCATTGTAATTTGTTGTATATTTGGGATCAAATTAATAAAAAAATGGAATCAATGAGGTGAAATTGGATCTGCACTCCTTCCTATCTGAGCTCACAGTGACAGAAAACCTGCTCTATTTTTATAAAAGCACTGCGTGTTAAAGCACATACACACACACTGTGAGTATGTGCATGTAGACACATTTGTGCATAAGTATGCGTGTGTGTGTGTGTGTCTCAGTTAAGATGATTACGGGTGGAAATTCAACCACCTCTACCAATTACACACCAGCCTCTTGTATACATAAACAGTGCAATTTATGTCCCATTGATCTGTCTAATTCTTTCAACAGGAGCACATTATGGCCGCCGTCTTTTTGTCTCCCGCCCTGCTCTCCTCTCTGCGGCACGAGAGCCGAGCGAGGAAAGCCTTCCAAGTCCTTTTGTACTTCCCGTGTCCCTTTGAACAATGAATCATATTTAGCAAGGAGAGAGGAAACAAGGCACTGCTCGCAAAATACGAAGGCGGCAATTCAGTGAGCCAGCCAAGATAAGTCGTGTTAAAGGAAGGCAGTCAGGAAGCCGGGGTTTGACTGACATGAAGGTGGTGACAGGGCTGAGACAAGACTTTACGGGGCCCCGAGCAGAATGGGGCACCCCGCACCCCCCAATATCTTTTTATTGATAAAGAGCACGAAAAACAACAAATCAGCATTTAAGATATTAAAGCCCCTGAAAACTCGCTTTCAAACCTTTGGGGTTTCTTTATGACATTAAAGGTACAGTGTGTAGTATTTAGCGGATCTAGTGGTGCGGTTGCAGATTGCAACCAACTGAGAACCCTTCCTCTCACTCTTCTCTTTCCAAGTTATATAACGTGAGCCACCGAGTGCAAAAACCCGTGGTAACCCCATTCACCTCGCTCAGACGCCATCAGTACCATAATAACACTACTTTAGGAGCAAAGGAAATCAGACCGCGGCTGGCGGTACCACGGTTTAACATTTTGTGGCTCACGTTACCGCAGTTTCACAAGCGTGTCGGAGAACTACGGTGGCCTTCAGGTAACATAAAAAGGTTAAAGGTCCCATATTGTGCTCATTTTCAGGTTCATACTTGTATTTTGTGTTTCTAATGTTAAAAAAACATTGTTTTCCTCATCCTGTCTGCCTGAATATACCTGTATTTACCCTTTGTCTGAAACACTCCGTTTTAGTGCATTTCAATGGAATTGCAATGGAATTGCGTTGCTAGGTAACAGCTTGGGTCCACGTTTACTTCCTGCCAGCTGATGTTATTTACATACACTGCAACAGGATATAAACTGGGACGCATTTAGAATGTTTACGTTTAAAAACCGTGTAATGGTCTAAATATTGTATATTTGTGACATCACAAATGGACAGACGGCTTGTTTCAAATGCTCAATTTTTGAATACAGGCTGTTTGTATTTCTCGTATATTGAGTATATTGCGTTTTGATAGTTTAACAGTATTTATAACGCACTTAAACCTGTAATATAAAAGACATGAAAATCTCCCTTTTTACAATATGGGACCTCTAAAGGCTCTCTCTAGAGTCAGTGTTTGGTTTGTCCAACAATTTATTAGTAGTTCAACAATCCAAAAAAAATATATGTATTTGCTTAGGGCCTGTTTAAGGCATAGGCCACATAGGCGGTTGCCTAGGGTGCCACCGTCTGGGGGGTGCTGGTCACAAAAAACAAACAAATTAAAATTAAAAAATAATTAAAAAAAAGCCGGTGGACGCCCTTTCTCATTTTCTGATTTGAGGTAACAAATACATAAATAAAGAAAGAAATATGCTTTTCACCCCCTGTAACTCGTGTTGTAGCGAAACTGGCTAAACACTTTTAAGCCAACAATATCAGGGACCAATTGTTTATTAATAATATATCAAATACAGTTATTTATGAAAATAAATATCTTAATTTTTGTCATAAAACCACTGTGATGGCTGATGTGTGTTGCGGTTTACGGGGCTAGGGTTAGGCGTCTGGGGGGGTTGAACTCCAAATCCGAATTTTAGGGCACCAAAAGGGCTAGAGCCCGGCCTGTATTTGTTATTAGGAGTTTAACTATCACAGACTCTGCTAATCTGCTTCATCCTGACACAGTGAGGGTGTGGTTTGATCAGTAACAGCAACAACAAACCTCACAACTGTCATCAGATTTTGATTAAAATGTTGCTAAATCCTGATTGCTGCACGGAAATATATGACAACACATTTTTTTTCCCAACTGAGCAAACAGAAATCTCTCATATGAATTAACCAAAATTGTTGTAACTTTTGTGTTCATATAAGACCCCATCGCTCCGAGTAAGGAGCTGATTGAGAAAGTTGTTTTTCGGGGGCCTTTAGAGCAAAGTAAACACCATATTTGAACCCTACAAAACTTCTTTAAAATGTACAAATATGTAGAACAACAATGTACTGTAATTAAAAACATTCAAATAAAAACAATTAACACCTAAACAATATGTTTAATACAATTTCCTTCCTGTGAAAAAATACAAATGAACAGAGGAAACCACAGAGAATTCATATTTTTTAATTTGCTCACTTCTGGGGCCCCCTGGTGGTTGTGGGCAGCCTCTAATTGATGCTTCCACCAAGTGATATTTTAAATTAATATGCAGGGTTTTTTTTCACATTTGACAGTTGTCATACTAAACATCCAAATATCTCCCAGAACTGTGTTCTTATGAGACAGTTCTTCATTTGAATCCAGACTGGTGAAATGCTCTCAGGGTAGCAGCTGTTGACCTCAACCTGCCCTAATCAATGATCAGGTACATCTCTGATGCATTACTGCCTTTAAATTACCACATAAAGAACTTTTTGGTTGCTGTCGGAGAGGAACCGGAGGTGAAACATGGCCAAAATCGGCTCCATATATTAACCCAACCCTACTCACAATGATCCCATGTCACAGAATCATATTTTACCATCATCTATAAAAGGAGGCTTAAAAAAAAAAAAAAATTCCTGTTCCGTTCCCTGTTTTGCTTGTCAGGAGAAAAAAAAGAATCTGTGTTTTCCACCATCCGCACAAATCTGCCACCTCCGGTGATTGATGCAGTCAAATTAGATGTATGTGGAACACTGGCTCTGGCAAATGAACACATCAACTGATGACCAGCTGTTTCTAATTATTATACACTGGTTAATTAGGACGCCGTGTCACCATCAACGGCGGCGGTAAACTGTGTGAAATTCATAATTCATGCTCTGGCGTCCAATAAGCCTCCCTGATCAAACCGGTACAGTGTGGCATGGATGGAGAGGCCGTGCGGAAAGAGACTGGGGAGGGCGGATGGTGCACTGCTGTTGCCAAATATCTGTGTGTGTGCATGTGTGTGTGTGTGTGCGTGTGTGTGTGTGTGTGTGCGTGTGTGTGTGTGTTCACGCCTTTCCCTCACACCTCCTGCTTCTACCCCTCTCTCTGTCTCTCTCTCAGCAGGGTGTGTGTGTAGGTGGCAGTGTGAAATGTCTGGATCTCAAAGGTAAGCTGAACGCCTCACTCCGTCATTATTAAATATGATTGAGGACTTTATGTGACATTCATGATACACTGAATGATTTTGTAATGTTTTACATATTCAATCAAAGTGGTAATTATAGAAAATATGTAACAACAGACCAAAAATATCAGACAATTTTTTTGCACACAGAACAAAAAAAGGAATCCGTGATACATTTGAGTCAATATATAAATGTGTATTTTTCATTTGTTATCTCAATATATTCTGTGTCTTAAATGTTGTCTTGAACCAAGTGTGTTAGTTTATGAAATGAGTCAGTGCACATTGTATTGTTTGCCGCAGTTATTTATTAATTTTCATGTGTTCATCATAAACCCTATGCAGAACTTCCATTGAAAATCTGCCATAAAAGCCCTGAGTGGAGATAACTGCTGGGTTGTCCTACACCATCACTGAACTCTATGGGGGGGAAGAGAGGGGATTTTACTGGTCCTTATGCAGTTCCAAATCTTCTAGAATTTTCTAGAAATGCATATGATTGTGAATATATAATAATAAATGCAACAACACAGAATAAGGGCAGATCATTAGCAAGAAAATCCTCCTCATTTGATTTTCCAACCAAATTATAAACCTAATTCTCATCCTGGCCTTAATCCTGCATTAATCTCAGCCCTAGCACTAACTGGAACCTGAATCAGTGCCTAATGAATTTAATAATGCATAACCATTACCCTAAGTCAGATCTGATTCAAATACTAACCCCGATGATGATTTTCATGATTTCCATTATTAGCCTTTGTAAAGTATATTCAACTAAATCGAATCCCAAAAGTTAAAATCTTAACCCTAAATCTAAAAGAACTGAATTTTAATGTAATCCTTAAGACCTTTACACACCGGGGGCGTGACGCCTGTGAAAATTATATATTTATGTTTTATTGTGAAAGGTAAGAACGGAAGAAATGCATCTGGTCTTCTAGTCTGTTTGTTGAGGTTGAAAGGAATAGTAAAATTTGCCGTCCTGGTTCGGACTACAGAGCCTCCGTGAGGTTGTTTTAATTCTTACTAATATAGGCGCAACGCAACGCGTCCCGAGTCTGATTGGTTCATGGTTTTATTTGCGGTGCGAAAGCTCAGAAAATCGTCCTTGTTCCGAAAAAAATGATGATGCTTTTTTGTAATATTCATGTTCTGTGTGAAAGTACTCATGACTAAAACAGTAAGAACAAATATATTGACGTGCAGATTAATTGTGTTAAAAAAATATATATTTGTAGTTCTTACATTAAACTGAACCTAGTCTTAGTTCAAATACAAATTTTAACCCAAATTCTAATCCTAACATAAATTTGATTCTAGCCTTGGTGTTAAGTAAACCTAATCCTGGTTTAAATTTGACCTTTAAACCCAAATCCTAAACTAAATTTGATTGCAGTCCTTACATTGAACCAAACCTAATCCTAATTCAAATCCCAACTGTATTTTTAAACTAAATTTGATTGTAGCACTTAAACTAAACATAGTCCTAGCTCAAAAACATAACCCCAGACCGGGCCTAGCCCCATAACTTAATCCCTAAAATAAATTGAGTCTGGCCTTTATGTGGCCATTATTTCAAAGTAAACCTAATCCTGAGTAAAATCCTAATCCTAATCCTAAACTAAATTTAATTTGTAGTTCTTTCATTAAACTGAACCTAGTCTTTGTTCAAATTTGAATTTTAACCCAAATTCTAATCGTAAACTAAATCTGATTCTAGCCTTGGCGTTAAGTAAACCTAATCCCGGTTTAAATTTGACCTTTAAACCCAAATCCTAAACTAAATTTACATTGAATCAAACCTAATCCTAATTGAAATCCCAAATCTATTTTTAAACTAAATTTGATTGTAGCTCTTAAACTAAACTTAGTCTAGACTGGGCCTAGACCCCAAACTTAACCCCTAAACTAAATTTGAGTGTGGCCTTTATGTGGCCATTATTTCAAAGTAAACCTAATCTGATTCAGAGTAAAATCATAACCCTAATCCTAATCCTAAACTAAATTTAATTTGTAGTCCTCACATTAAGATGAACCTCATTTTAGTTCAAATCTGTAACCTAAACTAAGTTTGATTCTAGTTCTTACATTAAACTAAACTAATCCCAGCCTAAATCCTAAATCCCTGCTCATATAGTCTCCTGTACAAATGCACACTGGACAGAATGTCCTAGCTGTGAAGGTCTCAGAAGTCTAGAAGCACGGCAGCCGACACATGTGCACGCAGCAGTGGTGTAAAGTTGTGTGCGATGCCGTGATGGGCGTCACTGTCGTCACGCACTGATGACATCTGACTGCGGGTGTCGCTGCCTTATTATCTTCCCGACGCAGGGCGGATTAGAAAAATGGGATTTCAGATGGCTCTCCCTTCCACCCCACACGCCCTCTGCCGTCGCTCAGTTAAGTGATTATTGTTAAAACACAGGGGAAAAAAATCATTTTGGAAATAATTATGATAGTAATTATCATTTCCCCCTTCTTGGCCGTGCAGATAAGAATTAACCCAGGAGAGAGAGAGAGAGAGAGAGAGAGAGAGAGAGAGAGAGAGAAAGAGAGAGAAAGAGATTGAGACTTAAAAGTCACATGGATTTGTTTGATCAGTCACAGTGTGATTTGGAGTGTGACTCCTGATCAGGGTTGGGGAGCAAGAGTAATCAGATTACCAAATCTTGACTGTAATTCCTTAAATGCATTAACGAAACACATCAAATATAAGATTACTAAATAGACATGAGGCATGTAGTCAGATACCACAAAATGGTACCAGTGATCCCTGATAATCACTCCTAAAAAACACAAGAATTACTTGAAAAACAACAGGATTAGTGGTCGGATTACAAAATAAAATAGTGTTAAGATAAAAACAATATTTTAAAAAAAACGATACACACAATCCAAGCTTTAGTGCGTACTGTAGGCCTACCTCAGATTTGGGCTCATGTTTCGGTACATTTTCGGTACAGCAAGGAAAACAAGGACCTCAGAAAATCATTTTGAAAAATGTAAACATTAAATGATGTAACATTGGCCATATTTTACTGTAACTATTATGCCGCCCAAAAGTTGGCATGAGGTTATTTTGATTTGTGCTCGCCATAATAACACGATTAGCTACACGAGTTATCCAGGAGCTGACCTGACTGGACGCTTTAGCTAACACGCAGCTGCTTTCTAGGTGGAGCTCATGCTTTAGAGGTTAGATGGTAACACATTGACATAACTAGATTTATTAAGCTATTGCGTCAGTACTTATTTGTTTTACCGGGCGAACCGAACCAGAGAAAGTCACTTTCCAACTGAACGTCCTGTTACAGTATGAAACGGTTCAGGGCAAATAGACATACCCTTACACCCCCAACACACTGTGCACACACACAGCCAAATAAAATACACATACATACTAATAATATACTATACTAATAAAACAGAAAACAAAGAGGTTAGGTACAAAGTATAAAAAAGTGTATGATGCATGGATGAAAGGGTGGGGTACCAATTACAAAGTTTCAAATCAAAAGCGATGAATAAACTGTAGAAACCCATGCAGCTATGTTAATATACTGGATATAAAATGTAAATCTGACACATATGAGTTGATGAAGTGGTGCATCACACTGCAAGTGGGAAAGAGGATCACAATATGAGAAAAAGGAAAAGAAACGGGGG
>CAKAOI010028103.1:0-35215 GCA_916701655.1 Sebastiscus albofasciatus | reverse complement strand
ATCCTGTATTCATGCACAAGATGACATCAACATTCGATACAATTTAGAACATAACAATGTAGAATCCTGCTTTGTCCTGCTGCTGTGTTCTAATTCACTGCATTCTCTTTCAAATTCAAATTCAAATTCAAATAAGCTCTTTCTCTCTCTATGTATCTCTCTCTATGTATTTATATCTGTCTATATATCTATCTATTTATCTATATCTATCTATCTATATATATATACCTCTATATATATATATATATATATGCATATATATATATATATATATATATATATATATACAGTATATACCTATCCATACATATGTCATGGCCATTTTCAAAGGGGTCCCTTGACCTCTGACCTCAAGATATGTGAATGACTTTAGGGCAAGTCATAGTCAAGTCAGCACACTGACACACTGACAGCTGCTGTTGCCTGTTGGGCTGCAGTTTGTCATGTTATGATTTGAGCATATTTCTTATGCTAAATGCAGTACCTGTGAGGGTTTCTGGACAATATCTGTCATTGTTTTGTGTTGTTAATTGATTTCTAATAATATATATATACATACATTTACATAAAGCAAGCATATTTGCCCACTCCCATGTCAATAAGAGTATTAGATACTTAACAAATCTCCCTTTAAGGTACATTTTGAACTGATACAAAATGTGCGATTAATTTGCAATTAATCATGATTAACTATGGAAAATCATGCGATTAATATATATTAGGTCTGTCAATAGAATACAATATTTAATAATAATTTAATTGTACATAGTTAATCGTGATTAATCCCAAATTTGCGATGAATCTGTTCAAAATATACCGTCACTGTGTAGAATAATATATATGCAGATATTAGAAGTCTGTTTTAAAGTTTCTCTGTGCTCACATCAAGTTTTAAGCGTGTACATATACGAGCGCGACATTGTGATAACATCACGACCAGTTCGGAGCCAATCTCGGGATTACATGCAACCTGGAAACTTGAAACTTCCACATCACGTACACCAAGAATGGACTTTTCACTTAAGTTGCATTTAGCATTTGAATGTGTGAAATGAAACACATTTGCATATTCAAAGATTCAAAGAGAGAGAGAAGGAGTGCTTTTAAGAATTTGTAAGTGAGTTTTGTGTTGTCGATCAGTCAGATATCAAATGAATATCAGATACATTAAGATTCAAAGCAGAGACTTTTATACGCCTTAAAACTTGTATGGGAGGAGTAGTTTTATTCCATTGAGCCCTTAATTATGTTCTAGTAATAAAACATATGTGTTATGAGATCTCCTGCTACAGATAGATGCTAATTGGATTGATGTGTTTTCGGGCCACAGCTGGACCAGCAGTTTAAATAAGTCTCACATATGTATGCCTTTTGGTTGCTGTTGGTACTGGAGTCCAGCTATGCCTGTGACTTCTCTGCAGATGAATCATAATCTATAGTGTAGCTGAGACTGTTTTTGTGACATTGATGTTAAAGTTTGTCAGAAAGTATCATTCCTATTCAGTGAACGTAGCTTGGGTGCACCTTGGGTGAACTGTCTAGACACAGTCCTGTTCGAAGCTGTAGCAGTAATGAAACTTTTATATCAAACAATTCACTGACATTCAAATTGTGCAAATAGACACAACGTCACTCCAACTATGAACTGAGGAAACTATTGGAAACACATTATACAATATGTCTGGCGAGCTACCTGTCCAGCGGTGATATTCTGACCAAAAAAATGATAGATGGGATCTGCTAAAATAAGTATGAGTGTGATTTATTTGATCAGAATACTACCGCAGCAGCCTCCCTGCGTGATTGGTTACAACAGAG
Organism: Sebastiscus albofasciatus; assembly: GCA_916701655.1. Classification (NCBI taxonomy): domain Eukaryota; kingdom Metazoa; phylum Chordata; class Actinopteri; order Perciformes; family Sebastidae; genus Sebastiscus; species Sebastiscus albofasciatus. The sequence continues at coordinate 33,397 of CAKAOI010028103.1, read as the reverse complement.
GCCGATCTGTCTTCCTGCTGTCCAACATGGCAGCAGCATAAACAACCTCCCCACTTCCTCTAGCTGTGTTGGCACTGGTATCACTGTCTGTTTTCAGACGTCTTCTCCCCCCCCCCCCATCCTTCCTTTCACCACTATCAGCTGCTGGTGTTGACAGTCTTCATGATGCTTGGTGTTCCTCCACAGATCTGGCTTTGTTGTCTCTGTCACGCTGAGCTCCTGGCTGCACCTGCGGCCGTTTGCCCGTGCAGCTTCTTCTTCTGCTGGACTGGGAGGGAGGAACGGTGAGGGGAGACACATGAGGAAACTTGTTTACTGTTGGAAACAGGTGGAGGTAAAGCGTTCTGGAGGGGATTGGATGTGGAAACACAGACAAAAGGGTATGCTTTTCAGACACAATTCTACAGATTTATTGCTGGTTTGCAGCAGCCTGAAATACATTTATATTATTTACATTTCTAGCACTCATAAGTGACTGAGCAGGACTCTACTTACAGACTAAACTTTCACATGATGATCTGTTATTTTTAACCAGCTTGGACTCCTTTGACCACTTGGTGGCGCAGTAGTTCCACAGCTTTAACCAAAACCCCTTATTGCACTCAGTTGAAATCAAAACCTTAGACAAGGAAAACAAGAAAAGCACCGGAGCTCCACATCAAGGCTACAGCTCTTGATTTCTCAGAAAACACCCAAAAGACAAAACGGATTAGCAGACACTTGGAAAAGTTGATTTGAATAAAGCTCACTTATAATTGGTAAAAATTAAGCCCCGTTGTACAGGCCTGGATCCATAACAGTACTCAGTAAACTGGGAAAAAATGTGTGTCAAAATATTACCTACAGTATCATCTGTGAATAAATGTAATTTATAGAATTTGGCAGGGAGGGGGGGATCTGAATATACAGTATGTCTGAAATTTATAGCACAGAGCCTGAGAGGACTTTCAATGGATTTAATTGCATTAAATCGCTCCATGGTGAATGTTAAGCAGAGCATTTAGAGTTGGGGGAATGTTCTCCAATTTCCAGAGGGGGAACTTTCAACTTTGGTGGAGGAAAAAAAAAAAAAGCAATCGACACAAATGGGTCCTGAATTTAATGCCATGTTGAATTTCAGACACATTCGGCTCTGTCGGCCGGATACATTTCTCCTACTTTCTTTACCTTCATTCAAAATGCATTGAGAGCATTAGGCAGCGGTGGAATTAGTCTGGAGTCATAGAACAGCAGTCAGTGTTGAAAAGAGGAGCGAAACGAGGGGAGGCAATGGAGAGGAAAAAAGGTGGTTGGACGGAGAATTTTTAGCTTCGCACACAGACACACACACACACACACACACACACACGTGCACACACGGCCTACTGTGGAGTCTCTTGCTGAGTGGGGGCTGAAGTCAGTGGAGCGAAGGATGAAGGTGGAAGAAGGGAAGGAAGGAGTGAGGGAGTGAAAAAAGTGAGAAATACATAACAAATCGGAAGTGACATAACTGGGCATGCTTTGGCTCGCAACCAAAATAGTTTTTGAACACAAAGAAAAAGGCTTCTTTAGGTTTAGGCAAAACAACACAGTCCAACACAGAACAACAACACTTAGTTAAGTTTAGGGAAAAACATTGTGTTTTGGGTTAAAATAACTACGAACACCAAGACAATTACACATTGTTGGTTTCACACAGGATATGAACTTCAGTCTCCTGGGTGAAAACCCTGTGTTTTGAGTCCCCAACCTCCCACCCCTTATGGAGTTTCACACTGTCTATATTACAGCGCCTGACTTCAGCTTCTGCTCCTGTCATAATTACTATGGTCGCTAGAGGTCTTTTATATCTTCTTTCGATGATCTATCCTGTGAATAGATGAGAAACCTACTAGTGGGTGTAGTAGGCCCCTACTGACCCACATCTATGTGGCTGATCACGCCTTTTTAATAGCCTGACAACAGTCTAATTGGCTGAAATAACACACTGATCTCTCCCTCCTTCATTCGTCTGTTGTTATATTTTGCTCCTCTGGTTTGCTTACAAGTGTCCCCCCCATCCTCACCCTTCTTGCCTTCCTCACTGCCATCCCAGTCTTCCTCCAAAAGATTCCTTTCCTACTTCTTTCCTCATGCATTCTTTCCTTTTATTGTATCTCTCCATCAAATAGAAATTTGCATGTATCCATGCAGGCATTTATTCTCATCCTCAAGCTTGATAGTGGTACTACCCCCACACCCCCTCACCCACCCCCAATTCTCTCCTCTCCCCCTCCCGCCTCCTCTCTCCCGCAGGCCCCCCCCGGTGTACCTCTCCTCTCTGTCTAATAATAGCCATAATGTGTTATGAGTATGCGGTCTGTCTCGCTCGCAGCAGCTCCCCTCTCCATCCCTCCCTCCTTCTCTTTCACTCTCTCTCTCTCCCCCCCTTTTCCCTCCTGCAGCTGGTATGCTGTCTTTCTCACCTCCCCTCCATCACCCACTTCCCTTTCTCACGTTCCCCATGTCTTCCCATATGATCTTAGCGGTTGTTGTGCTATGTTGGTGTTATCTCACCCCCATTTCCCTTCATTCTCCCCCCCATTCCTTCATTCACTCCTCTTCCTCCGTATGTTGCATGGACACGGTGTGAACATATGTCTTCCTTTTCACCCACCTACTCTTTGGCAATCTTTTACCTCTTTCATCCTGATTCTTCTTCTCCTTTTCTCTGTTTTGCTCTTCTGCTTTGCTCGCTCTTTTTAGCCGTGTGAGTATGTGGTCCTCAACTCCCCACCGAATTTCTATCCCTCTCTTTTCTCTCTGTCGTTCCGTCTCTATCACACACACACACACACACACACACACACACAAACACACACACACACGTCCCCTCCGTCTGCATCTCTTCCCCCCTCCCTTTCTTTTGTGGTTTTCTGCAGGAGTGTGTACTATGCATGCTGTCTGCCTTTTCTCCCTATTTTCCCTCCTTCGTTCTTGCTGTCTCTCTCTCTCTCTCTCTCTCTCAGAGCGTTGCGAGCCTGTCTCATTATATTTCTGCATGTGTTGTATTTGTGTCTTTGCATGTATCTGCTGATGTGAGCAGTCCTTTTTTGGAAGTGTGTGTGTGCACATTTACCTTGCTAACTTGCCTGTCTGGTTTTGTGTTTGCAAAATGTCAGTCATTGCACCGCTCAGCACTGAGAAATACACACACACACACGTACATAAATACAATATATAGATGCACACGAGCCAGTAAAGCCAGGGCAGAAATGTTGTCTTTTTGCTCCTCTTACCTGTAATCAGCTTTACACACACACACACACACACACACACACACTAACGCAGGCAGACACATGAATGAAAGCAAAGACATTTCTTGGCTAAATTCTCAGTGTTACCGTGTGAACCTCATTACTGCACCCAGATAGAAAATGAAAGAACAGTGCAGACCCAGAACAACGGGACGGGAAGGCTGGATGTCTTCCTTTTCACACAATTAGACAGGCATGCGGACAGACAGATGGGCTCTCAGACAGACACAGACGTGCTGTGACAAACAAGACAGACTGGAACCCCAAAGTAAAGTAAGACAGACAACTGAGGCCACTGCCTGTGGACCAATTTCCTACTTTTGTTAACAATTTAATGTTCTGTTCAACTGTTTGGTAGAGCTTATATTGAGTTACTATATCTTTTTGAAAAATGTGTTGAACTTAACTCAACCCGATTGAGCCGTCTCTACCACTCGGTTCAGGTCCGTCACGCTAACAAAATCCACTAGATGTCACTGTGTTTTTAAATAGCATGCATTTTCAGTCTGCGTCCTAACGGGAAGTTGGCAACAAAAAAGTCACTCTAGACATGAGGACTCTGTTTGGTGGCAGATTTTTTCGACTTGTTTCAGAGGTCTTGCTGAACAGAATTATGTAACTTTGATACTAAAATAAAACTTCTAATAAGGGCAAATCATTTCCTAAAATCATGCTCAAACGGTTCAGTTGTCCTTTTATGGTAAAGCTAGTAAAGCTAATTATGTAATTAAAATGTACTATTTTCTACTAAATAAAACAATGTTTGATTATTCATTGTTGTTGATATGGTACATTTAATGTTATTCCATTATATATATATGCAGAAATAACTTGATAAGTATGATTTTTTTGACTGTCTAAAAACGTGCTCTAACAAACGGTTGAATTATCCAATTTGAGTAAAAGTAGTGATTTTAAGATAATGAATTTACAATTTTTAAGAAATAAAAAAACATATCAACATTCACTGTTGTTAATAGCATTTGTTATTATCACATATTTAATTTTATTCCGTTATATATTTGATAAAAAATTATAGCAGTATGATTTTTCACCATTTCTGCGATGTTTTCAAAGTACACTACTGTAAAATGATGGTAAATATCGAGAATAAATACATAGAAATAATACTAGTACTGATAATACTACTAATGTCATGGTAACAAATTGACATATGTTGGTATATTAACCTATTATAGCAGTACATGGTTTGTACTTTCTTTCTTTTATCTTTTTAAATCTATATAAACTGTGGGGTCTGTTAAAAAACAAAAAATAAATACATAAATAAACATTGATTGTTGTCATAATTGCCCCATGGACATACAAATGTAAAGAGAACATTTTTCCATTGCTTTTCCATTGCTTTTTCTTAGTAAGGGCATTAAAGGGTTAACATTGCTTTTATACTTGTTGGGTAAACTGTGAGTGTATGAGGCTGGGTCCTGCCACTCATCAATGAATGATGAAATTAGTCTTTACTAAAATGCATTTTTTGTGATGCAAGAACATATTTGTGAGAACGTGTCATCACCACCTGACATTTTGGAGATGCAGGTCAAGCACCAAATAACAGACAATTTATCAAAAGTAACTCAAAATAACCTTTGAAATAAGCAAAATTATGAGTTGCCAAATTTGCATTGTACACTTTGAGAGGCTGTTAAAATTGGTTGACAGACAAATTCATCTTTAATTAACCCCCAATACGACCCTGTCTTGCAATTTATGCTGATTATGGATAAGCACAATAATTGGGCTGACCTTGATTTAGTGATCCGAAATATTTAATCTCATTTTAATTTCATTCCTTGAATAAATTCACTTTTTAGCTCAGGAGCTATTATCCTATACTACTAGTACTATACTGCCTCAACACCAACTTCATATTCGTAAGAAAAAATGGTCAGGAATCAAGCCAACTTTCCTGCATTTTATTAATAAACTCAAACAATATAGCACCATCATACCCAATGTTAAAAACAAATTGTTAAAGAGAATGTTTGTAACTTCTTACACGTATAAATCACCCTGATCGGTGTCCCAGGCGCCCGCATATGCGTGCTCGCGTGTGGCTACGCTGTTCAGACAAGATTCCAACACAAACTACATGGAAGCACCAAAACCGCAAAGTTGTATCCAGTGAAGGTCAAGCACCAAGTCTGTTAAACAGTGTTGGCCGCGGTCGTAGTACGCGGAGGAGACCGTTGCTTTGGTCTCCAGGGCCGGAGTCTCTGCTGTACTCTGCTCCTCTGCTCCTCTGCCTTCCTTCACTCAGCTCGCTCCACCTCACGTGCATGCGTGCTCACTCTACACTGCAGAAGACTTCGTAGCTCTGAGAATATCTAGTGAATGTACAGTGGATGTTTGTGCAGAAATAACGTTTGCAGCTCCTCCAGACCAACAGAGGTTTCCCGTGTCTTGTGAAGTGACGGGGCTCCGCAGCGGGAAACGTTATCGTCTCCGACCGGGTGCCAGTGTCTTCCTTGTTTACTCTGGCTGTGGTCGGGAGGCTGAAGCAGGAAAAGCCAACACTAGGATCAGCATTGATTCATGGAGAGACCTTGGTCTGGTCAGCTAACATTACTGCCAAGCAGCTGAAATATAGAGTGATATTGTGGTTTTAGCTGACGTGTGTTGCCTCACTGTTTTGAGCGATGCTTGTTCATGTCTATGTAGAGCAAGCACAAGCGCGAGCCATTTAAATGAATATAATATGATGCATATAATATAAACTCTTTCATTATGAAATGTATATGTCATTTTTTTTGTTTTGTCTTCAATTTGTCTAGTGAAAGGCTAGTAAAACAATGAGTTTGTGCTCCCATTTCAATGGTTTTACTTAAGTTACTATTATTTACTTATTTATTTATATTAACCCCTGGTCAGTTTTGTGTTTTATGTTACTTTTTTTTATTATTTATTTTGTTTTTGTTTTTTTTTGTTTTTATATATCCCTTTATTTCCTTTATATGTATTGTTTACCTATGTGTTGATTTAATTGTTCTTTGCATTGTTTACAAATTTAAAATAAAGTTTATTGAATTTTTTAGATACACTTGACACACCTTCCCCTCTGTAACGTAAATCGTCACGCTCACTTGTTGCCATGGCAGCCATCGTGCCAGCTGCACCGTGTTCACTAATTACTCCGCCCGCTCAAACATTTCAGCTCTCGTTAGCCAGTTTTCCAAAAGTTTGATAATAATAATCACTTCAAGACTACTTTTGGCTTCGTGGAAGAAATAATCACAGTTCCGGTGCTGCTCCAGGAGTCCCGTCACCGTGTTGGTGTCACTTTGTGAGTTTTTGCGGCCCCAAATGAGACGTTTAAAGGCCACATACATTTTTTGTCAGTCGATGTATTGCGTCACTCCAGCAGGTGAGGACCGTGTGTGCTAACATGCTAACATGCTAACGTTAGCTATATATCACAGGTGGATGTTGACGCTCTGTTTTGAGGATGCTGGCTGTTTTATTGATGTCTTCTTCTTGCAAATGTGCAAAAATGTAGCTACCTTGTTTCTCTTATGCCAGGGGTCAGCAACCTTTACTATCAAAAGAGCCATTTTAGGCAAAAACAACAACAACAAAAAAAATCTGTCTGAAGCCACAAAACATTTGAGCATTGTGATGAAGGTAACACAGTTTATAGTCCAAGTATATAGTATAAATGTCTAATGCTGTGAGGGTCAAAGTGCAAATGCACTACGGAGTATTATGGCCACATTGAGGGAAAAAAACATCTGAGATTACAATAATAAAGTCATAATATTACGAGAAAAAAAGTCATAACATTATGAGAATAAAGTCATAACTTTAGGAGAAAATCATAACTTTACGAGAATAAAGTCATAGGTTTACGAGAAAAAAAGAAAATGGCACGTAAAATTACTCCTTTATATTATGACTATTCTCATAATACTACGACTTTTTTACTCATAATATTATGACTTTATTCTCCAAATCTCAGATCTATTTTTTTCCTCAATGTGGACTAATACTCCGTCGTACCATAGGCCTACAACAATGATAAATGAAAATGTAAACAAAAAAACAGTTATTAATTTCCATTTTTAAAAATCCACAGACCCCTGTCTTATGCCTTTAGTGTATCTTCATGGCTATGAGTTCTTAGAGTGTTCTAAGCTGTTTCCCATGAGTGCTGTTTAGAAAGTGCATTATAATGCGTTTCATGCTGGTGATTAATGCAGTGTTAATATATGATTGCTATTAGGGCTGGGCAATATGACCATATATGCTGCTCCAGGAGTCCTGAAACTGTCACTTTTTGATTTTCTCCATTGATGAACCACTGCTTCACTACAGCAGGTAAGAATTGCTTGTGCTAACATGCTGTATCATAAGTGGATGTTTTATGGCTGTTTTGTTGGTGTCTTCTTGCAAATGGGCAAATATGTTGCTTCTTTGTTTCTCTCATGCCGCAGGTGTATTTTCATTGTAGCTATGAGTTCTTTGAGTGGCTAAGCTATTTCCCATGAGTGCTGTTTAGAAAGTGCATCATGATGCTTTTCATGCTGGTGATTAATGCAGTGTTAATATATGTTTGCTATTAGGGCTGGGCAATATCACCAGGTGCTCCAGGAGTCCCGTGGCTGTGTTTCTGCCCCAAATGTGACGTTCAAAGGCGACTCTTTTTCTCCATCAACGAACCATTGTTTCACTCCAGCATGCAGGTAAGAATTGCTTGTGCTATAACATGCTATAGCATGAGTGGATGTTTACCCTTTGTTTTGAGGATGCTGTCTGTTTTATTGGTGTCTTGCTCTTGCAAATGTGCAGAAATGTCACTACTTTGTTTCTCTTATGCTGCAGGTAAGTGTATTTTCATTATAGCTAAGAGTTCTTTGCAGTGGCTAAGCTATTTCCCATGGGTGCTGTTTAGAAAGTGCGCCATGATGCCTTCCATGCTGGTAATCCATGTGCAGTGTTTAAATATGTTTATTATTTATGTGTAATGTTGTGTTTGAGTCTACTTGGGTGGTTTGTTTAGGTTTAATATTAAACTGTACCAGAATATTGGCTTTAGGCATGACATGTCTAGCATAGCCCATTTCCCTGTAATATTATATATATATATATTGGGGAAACTAAATGGCATTGTCTCATAAAGTACTGTATGTAGTAGAGCTGCATAATTTATCCACATTAATCACTATCACAATTTTGGCTTGAGATACATTATGGTGCGTTCCAACTCTGCTCAGTGCAAATAAATATTGGGCGATGATAAATAATAACCCTATCACGATGCATTCATATGTAATCTTGTAAAATGTAGGTTTTGGCGAGAAACTTGAATACAGTTGTTTGAAGGAGATGCTTTCACAGCACTATAAATAGATATTAGAGAGACAATTATGACCTTTTTAACTTCCTGACACTAGCTCCAAGCAGCTTATAATACATAATTAAAACTACTAATGCCAAGATTTTATTAATCAAAGTAAATATTTAAATTTGTTATAACTTTTTTATTTGTGAACAAATATAATTAATGAAACATTATTTATTTATAGAATATTATTTTACAGGGCAAACATTTCCAGAAGAGTGAAATGTTCAGACGAAGGCTGTGATAAATATTAAAATAATCATTTAGCCTAATTATTATTATTAATAATAATAATAATAATAATAATAATAATGGACCAAAATAATGTCAAATTGCATAGTTTTAAGTAAAAAAAACTTTCAAATTTTCTTGACAGAGGACCCCCAAACCCAATATCTCCTGGTATCTTTTATTTACTGTTGAAATTCAGAATGTGTCTCTGTATAATATGTAGGAGCATCCTGACTGGGACACTGCTCCTAAAACCTGATTGAACAGCTCAAACACCTCAGCTCTGCATGCATGCCTGTCTGGCTGGCTGGCTGTGTTGATATATTATAGAGTGAAACTACAAATCACACAGGAAAGCACTTTAAGTATTAACACTATATACAAACACACCATCTTAACCTGTTAACGTTGCAGTGTGTATATTATTGGAGTATTATAGGCCTACTATAGAACTTCTGTAGCCCAAGTATAATAATATAGCAATAAAACCACAGCTGATTATGACTGACACAGAATAACATGCTTAAAGAAATAATGAATAAATGGGAATAAGTCGCAAGAGATTGCTGATACCGGCCGATACACACTCCCACATGTGAATAAGAGAGTACTGGCACTTATATTTTTCCACTTCAAGGACTGGTTATAATGACATTTTCCTGCTCCAATATATGAACTTATCACTTTGAATATGTTTCATCTGTTGCTAAGCTGATGTGTCTTTGCCTGTTGCTGCTACATATCAAGTGGATTATTGTCACTCCTCCGCAAACTCTGCTGTGTGCTTACCTTGGTGTATCCTTGAGAGGTGTGATGAGTCTAGAGTGTGCATGAGTAAATTAGTTATAAAGTCTGAACATTTTTCTGCATGACCTACTTTGACCTGGTTCAGGCAGTCAACTTGTCCGCAATGCTACATGCATTTGTGATGTACTGAAGTAACGTACGTGTTGGTATAGGCAATGCACCCTGTAGTCAGTCTTCTCACTCTTTTTCTCATCTATCATGCTTGCTGCTGCACTCCTCACCTGAAATCTTTGCAGGGCTTATGAAATTTCATAAACTCCACCCCACCCACACCTGTAGACTCCTGAGCATCTGCCTGCATTGTCTAGTGTAGTTTCCCCTGGGGGAGGGGGGTTATCATCGTCAGTCTACCAATCTTTGCTGTATTCCTGCAGGGAGCGTTGAGGTCAGAGTATATAGACGTCTGGCTCAAGGAAGAACTCATTCCCTTTCCCCTCTACGCCTGTCTTTGTGCATGAATGAACGTGATTGCTTATTATTATCGTGTTAGCAATGCACTCAGTAGTTATGATCAGTATGCGTACTTGAACCTTGTTCTGCATGACCGTTTTGTTGTTAATTGGTCGTCATTAATCAGTTAATTAGCATAGTGTGCTCTGCATGGTAATATGGTCAAGGCGGTGTGTTGTTATTGTGCTCTGCTGCGTGTGCAGGTTATTTGTTCAACAAACACAATTAATGATATAGTATATGTATACAAAAGAGTTAAATTAATTTGTCATGTATCTTCTGGTCCATTGAGATACAGCGTTAAAGCAATTTGTGTCTGTTAGGATACATTACATGATGTTTTTTTGACAAAATCAGGAGTGAAAGATAAGCAATATTGCCCTTTTTGGTAATTTAGCCACTGTCCAAGATTAGCGCTGCCTGCAACTAACGATTGTTTTCATTATTGAGTAATCTATTAATTATTTTCTCTATTATGCATTTACTTGTTTGACCTACAAAATGCTGAAAAATGTGGATCAGTGTTTCCCAAAGTCCAAGATGACGTCCTCAAATATCTTGTTTTGTCCACAACTCAAAAATAATCAGTTTACTGTTGTAGAGGAGTAAAGAAACCAGAAAATATTCACATTTAAGAAGCTGGAATCAGAAACTTTTGACTTTAAAAAAAAAATAAAATAAAAGTACTCTAACCGATTAATTGACCATCAAAATATTTGGCGATTAATTTAATAGTTGACAATTAATCGTTGCAGTTCTAATCAAGATATCTGTGTACATCCCTGTTATGAGTAACACTTAGAGAACTACATTATAGGCACAGCAATTGGACTGAGAAGCAGACTCTGCAGACAAGGCACTTAAAGGTAAAAAAAGGCGAAGGCAGGCAGACGGTGGTTAATAAAGAGGCAAAGGGTCAACAAAACCAAGGCATGGAGGCCAGACAGTAACAAGGCTGTAGAGCTAACTTAAACAATTTGGCAAAGGAGCACATGCTGCAGTTTACATACTGGGACTATTGAGGAACAGGCAGATAACTGGTCAGGTAATGGGCTGTAACACTACTAATTGCCAGTGGGCTACCTCTAGGTCTGAAAAGTGAAGAGCCAGCAGGGGGCGACTCCTCTGGTTGCAAATAGAAGTCTGATTGTATAGAAGTCTATGAGAAAATGAGCCTACTTCTCACTTGATTTATTACCTCAGTAAACATTGTAAACATGAGTTTATGGTCTCAATCTCTAGTTTCAAGTCTTCTTCAATACAGCATGATGTTCATTTAGTAAATGATGGTCCCATTTAGAGTCAAATAGACCATAAAGCAGGGGATGCTTTAGAGAGTGGCTACTTTGTGATTGACAGGTCGCTACCAAGGCATTGTCCAGTTGGGGAGTTGTCCGTGTTTTCGTCTTAGAACTTTAACTCTTTCACAGTGCGTTTTCAGTTCATGAAAGTTAATTGTAGCACTCTGGTTGTCGAAAAATGTCTTATTCAGTGTTCGGTTGTACTTAGCTCCACCCTCCCGTGTCACTTCTGGTCGCAGAAAACCAAGATGGTGATGGCCAAAATGCTGAACTCAAGGCTTCAAAACTACATCCACTTCTTATATACATTCTATGGTAATTGTATATTGTGTTTTGAGAGACAGACAAAAGTCATATTTTCCATGCAACAAGTCAAAGTCGTTCACTAAAGACATGGCTGCTAAAGAGAGAAGTTGTTTCTTGTTTAATTTATCCTTCAAGAGTGCATTTACCCGATCATAGATAGGTTGAGTGGTATTGCCTGTCCATTTACAGTGTATCAATATTTTAGCAGATGCAAAGGCCGTAACCTACCACTTACTGAGCTTATTTAGAAGCAGGCCCAGCACATATATATACATTTATGAAAAGATAAATCACTGAACTGTTACATATTACTCCTAAAAGCTTCCTCTGTACTTCTTAGCTGAAGAATCCACCTCCAGTGTTTATGTAGGGAAGATTTTTCTTTTTCACTGTATTATCGAAGTCAGTTTGAGTAGTTTCCATCCAACCTTTTAAAGATAAAGAAAACACAGACAAGCTTGAGGCATGTCTCCCCCTTGCCATTTGACGAATAAAGCATCTTTAAGCTGGACAGCATGAGGTGCTGCAAAGTATTGATTTTATTCAGAGCAAATGCCTAATTGGATATTGGGCAGATTAAACACTCCTTGGTCTTTGCAGTGTTTGCAGCGCTGTTAAATATCCAATTATGTATGGGTTCACTTCACTTTCTTATAGAAATTTCCAGGCATTGGGGCCGGCAATACTAAGCACATAAAAAAGCCCTGGAATGGCCATCATTTTTATAGAACCTGTTTTCCCCTAGAGGAATAAGTTGAGTCCTTTTCACCTTTCAAACAGACTTTTCATTTTCTCAAGGATAGAGCCAGAGTTTGCTTTCAATATGGTCTTTCTAGCAGGGGGAAATGTGATGCCAAGGTAATGCCATGCTGTGGAAACTCAATATAAAGACACCCTGATTGGGCACAGATCAGTAAGAAGGGCTGAAGGGATTCTGAAGTACTTTTAAGGTGACCCTGGGTGGTGTAGCTTAAGGTGGCTCCCTGGAGACTGCTGTACTTTCTTGGCAATGTTGAGGATTGTTTACAAAACATTTTAGGATAATGCTGGGATTGACATGCTTTTCTGTTGTTCCCTAGTTGCATGTATTACTGTGATTTGCATTGCAATCCATCTGCTGAAAGGTCACAGATTTCTGAGCAAAATCAGAGGTTTGCAGCCATCTAATCTGCAATTGCTATGCATCTGTTAGCTCTACCATATTTAATACATGTATGTAAATAACACAAACCCTTGACAGTACTCAAGGAGAAGAAACGAATATGTCATTTAGTATAAGCGTTGTTGTGAGTCAGCTGTCAGAATTCAGCAGCTTTCCTACTGGCATAATGGAGCAGCAGGGGTTAAGTCAACTGAGGGTGCCAGTGGAGGGGAAGAATACGCTCAAGATTTAGCTGGCATCAAAACATTTAAACAAACATAACAGTGGAAAAATGCAGTATGAAGATAGTCGAGTGTTTTTTTATTTTTACCTCGAGGAATGCTGATTTATATATCTGCAATTTTTCAGACCGGTTAAAGCTTTAATTCTAAATGTGAATAGACAAATATAAATCATTTTTTATTTCATAAAATACAGGCTAGAATAAATACTGACTACACATCCCCCTGTCCTTTTATTAGCTCTTTGGTTACACTTGCAACAGGGTTTACTAAAGCAGTTTTCTTCAGCTTCTCCTGGGGGATCTGCAGATGCTCCCAGTTAGAGGAAGGCCTGCTGTAAATTCTACTAGGTCTATTACGCTCCATCTAAACCTGAATATTTAAGCAATAGCTCACGACAGGCAACATACCACGGTCTGAAGTGAGCTATTGCTTTCTATAAACCGGTCATCAAGTATGACAATATGAAAGTTACAGACACAGTCCAATTTAAATAGCTTAATGTTCACAATAAAGTAGGCCCTCCTGTCTGCACATACCGAGGTGGCTGCTATGGAACTGGTTGATCTGGAACGTACACTAGCAGCTAGCATATTTCTTTTTTCACCACAGGCTTGTGTTATATTGATTTAATTGTTTGGCTCTTTATTTACATTATTTGTCTGTTTCCATTTATTGTGCAACCACTGAGAAACTGTCCAGCTAGCGTCAGTAAAATGACTTTGATAGCTGCTTGGACTAGACCTGCCTTTAGGTGGAGGTGTGTTGCTTGGCGTGGTGAGGATGTTGCGCCACTTTCCCCCTGAGTTTTGTTTGCCAACAGTTCTGGAGAGAGGTTTAACACTTGTGGCCACTTACGGCCATAATCTCTCTCATGTCTCTCTCAGTGCGTATTCTGGGCAATATTGTGGAACCTCCTTTACTTAGCACTGAGTGTTGTTTAGCAGGTGGATTATTTCCTGAAGACGAGCATGGCTCAATCCACTCCTCCATAGCAGTTAACCTTAAAGGTTTCCATTTTGCAGCAGGTTTTAGCAGCTAACTTTGTTACCTTGTATCTGTAACTAGGGCTGTTAGAATAACAGCAATATTGCAAAACTATGCTACTGAAAAGCCAACCACAGGGGATGGCAAGCAACCACCACAACCGCTATGCTGAGCGCTGCACGTTGGGTGTTTTTTTTTTTCTGGTCGCCGAGAGTTAAAAAATGTTCAACTTTGGGTAAAACGCTGCGCTCGTCACAGTCACTTTTTTACCCAGCCGTCCAATCATAATTGAGGAGGAGCGGGGCAACTACCACAAAGACCAACCATCAACACACATTCTCTACATGCTTCAGCCTTCCCTTCATCCAGAGCAAGTACGCTGCCTTGTGCCAACATTTTAACATATGCGGATATTCCGTATCATAGCAACCAAAGGGTCCCAGTCGAAAAAAACGCTGCTCCTCATTGCCCTTCTGTGTTCTGCATTTAACAATAAACAAGTATTGCGTTTTAAAACATCTTTGTCATTTAAAAAGCAACAATATACCTAACAATAAAGCTTATTTATATAGCACTAAAATCAGGATATATTATGTAATTAGCAAAAAAAAGCAATAAAACCTCATATCGCGCTGTTGAGCTAGTCATTTTCGCCGCAGGGGAAATGCCTTCACCGCGACAGCCCTATCTGTAACCTGTTCATGTTGGCGGAAGTGAGCCACCTGTGACCCTGTTGCTAAGCAACCATTACAATACATTAGTCCCATGTTTTTTTTCTCAGACATGGAGTGATACTGAAAGTGCAAAGGAATCAATAAACTCCAATACATCCAGAACTCTGCTGCCCGTCTGTTCACCCATTCCCTGTCCCGTGATCACATCACCCCTGTCCTCCAGAACTTCCACTGGCTCCCTGTCCCACAACGCATCCAGTTCAAACTCCTTCTCCTCACTCACAAAGCACTCCATAACCAGGCCCCACGCTACCTCACAGACCTGCTCCACCATTACACTCCTTCCCGCTCCCTCCGCTCCTCTGATGCCAACCTCCTGTCCACACCACTCAGAACCAAGCACCGGACCTGGGGCGACAGAGCATTTGCCATAGCCGCTCCCTCCCTCTGGAACTCACTCCCCAAACACATCAGAGACCGCACCAACCTGTCCACATTCAAATCACAAATCAAAACTCACCTTTTAGGACTGGTTTTAATGTGTGATTCATATTGTGTGTTTTATATTTTTTTTATGATGTTCTTGTTTTATGATCATTTTATCTGTGTAAAGTGTCTTTGAGTTTCCAGAAAAGCTCTATATAAATAAAATGTATTATTATTTGATTTATTCTTATTAGACGTCACAGCAGTGGTATGTGGTTATATCACAGTTATGAATCCGATTGCTTGATTTGAGCTACCTGTTTTATAAGAAACCTTCGCCTACCATCAGTGTTTATTATTATTCTGAAAAGGTACTTCATGTTGTAAAGAGATGATGCTGTTCTTGGACCCTTGTGGTAACTGAGTAAATGAAGAATTAACAGGGAGTCAATAACTGACTAATCATTGTTAGGGCTCTGGAGCGTCATTTATGCTTACAGTCGTTTATAATTACCATGTTTGCACTCTTTCTGCTGTTTGCTGATGTTCGTGTGATGGCTTTGACACTTTGTAATTCACACTGAATGCATCAGTGTTCATGCGTAGCAAATAAGAAAGACTCGGAAAGTAGAAGAGGGTGCACTGGCAACATGGTACAAAGCAAGGATGATCTTTAAATTCAGCTATAGAAATTTAATTAAAGAGAAGACCCCACATCTTCATTACTCAGTCCTATTTCTTGTATAGTGATTTATCAGAAAGCTGCTGGCTGCTCTAGTGCTCTTTGCATGCGAATATCCATTCTCTTAATCTTTCAAGATCCCGATTTGATTGAAACACATTAGGTCTGTTCTCTGTTTAATTCACGCAGCTGTCAAATCATATTAAAACCAAGACGGCGAGCAACCGAAGTAAACAATAACAAGGCTGCTAGTAAAATTGGGGAAACGATACAAATCACAACCGTTATACTCGCTGTCACATGGTCCCAGAGCCCAAAAAATGATGTCTTCAAAGTGTCCAACAGTCGGTTAATTAACAGCAATGAGTAATGAATAAATGAAAGCAAATCGGCACTTTAAAGAGGCTATAATTGCTAAAAGCAGTACATTCTTCATCAAGGTGTTGCTTCCAGTCTGCTGGCTGTTACAGTCCAACAGCTATGCCTGCTCTATTAATTGATTTGATTATATATTCAGGTGGCTGATGGTAATGATAGATATCAAATTTTAAGTCATAGCCCGGGAGAGTATTTGATCCAGTCTGATTCAGATCTCTGATGTTTTTTGAATCCTCTGTAGCAGGGGATGAATATCAATCTTTGTCTGCTTGATCCTCAGAGAAAAAGCAGTACAAACACAGCAACAGAGCGCAATACCAAACCGCATCAATGCATCCTTGGAGTCCAGCGTCTGTGTATTATTTCATATGAAGTTACTTCTCAGAGCAGATGAACGATTATAAATTCTGTCTTCTCTGCTCTACACAATTGCATCATTCCTAGCTACGCCTAGCAGACATCAGAAGAAAACAATATTGACTGTTTGGGGGCCAGAGTAATGGGAAGCTTTCTTAGATGCATCTCCATTGTGCAGTTGAAATATGTATGCAAATGCATCATATTTACATTTTCTAATGTGGTCAAACAGATGCTGTTCTGATGCATATTCACTATGCTGTTTTTTTTGCTTCATCTGAAATTGATGTAGGCTAAATGTACTTTACGTTTTTAAGTAGAGCTATCAAAGTTAACGTGATAATAATGTGTTAAGACATTTGTTTTAACATCACTAATTTATTTAACTCATTAATGCAACTTGCGATTTTAGGTTGTAGCGGGCTCAGTTGTAAAGCTAAGCTAACCTAAGAAATCCATTGGTACTAATGTCATACTAGCTTAGCGAAGGAGGCTAAATAAAGCTCAAAATGTATGCAAAATTTTGGCGAGGAAAAACTGGCATGGACATTTTCAAAGGGGAAAATGGGTTCTATGGGTACCCACGAGTCTCCCCTTTACAGACATGCCCACTTTATGATAATCACATGCAGTTTGGAGCAAGTCGTAGTCAAGTCAGCACACTGACACACTGACAGCTGTTGTTGCCTGTTGGGCTGCAGTTTGCCATGTTATGATTTCAGCATATTCTTTATGCTAAATGCAGTACCTGTGAGGGTTTCTGGACAATATTTGTCATTGTTTTGTGTTGTTAATTGATTTCCAATAATAAATATATACATACATTTGCATACAGCAAGCATATTTGCCCACTCCCATGTTGATAAGAGTATTAAATACTTGACAAATCTCCCTTTTTAAGGTACATTTTGAACAGATAAAAAAATGTGTGATTCATATTTTAATCGATTGACAGCCCTAGTTTTAAGATCATAATAAGGCAAATCTGTTTTTGCTGTTTTTTATGGGATTTTGGAGAACCCTTCCATTGCATAAGACTCTCATATTGATCCTGGGATGGGAAAAAGTAGGCTAATACAGGCAAATGTAGTCCTAGAAACCCCTTATTACTCTCCATTTGTTATCTCTGCTTCCTCAATTCATGTGGATCATTCCTTTGAATCATTGAACACATACCTTATTCACAACTTACACATGTTTTTTCAGTAGGACACTACGACATCTCAAGGTGCTTGTTTTGTTCTTTTGTAAAGTAATACCTGCTGGAGCGGCATGTCTTTAAGCAGAACCTTGCAGTGAAAAAAAAAGACGAATGGAAAGTGATTAAAAAAACAGCAGAGAGGTGAGCAGAGAGACAAGGAGATAGATAACAAGAGAGGGGGACAGGATGACAAACAGAAAGCAGAGCGTGTGAGAGCGAGAGAGACCATGTGTCACCTTAGCATTCAGAGGATTACACCACAGCCAGAGAGGACACAAATGCACTGTGTAACCCTTGAGATTTTGTGTTGACATTGTATTTTTATATTGGAGCTAAAGCTAGTCCAGAGCCAGCTTGGACCCCTAAATCTGTGTATAAACAACATATATGCCATGACCTGATATAGCAAGTCTTACGTCCTGTCTCATTTCCTGCCCTCAAGTTTGCTGCAGCTTCACCTCTTTCTCTCCACATTCTCATTCCTCAACAATGCCGACCCTCCCACGCTCTCTATATTTGCAATTGAAAACACCTTGCGTATGCCCTTTGGAGAAATGCGCATACTGTATGCAAGACAGCGTGGCCATGCAGTGTCTTAACACGTTTCATCCCAAAATCTGAAGTTAACAAGGGAAATGTAGCATTCTATATTGTTTGTACAATTTAGGATGTTTTCTCTTAAAGTACACTACAACGGGTGTTTATATGAATTGCTTAAAATTGTTTCCACATCATTGTACATACATAATGTAGAAATATGTGACTAATGATTTGTATAAGCTAAAATAAACTGTACATTTGAACTATTTCTATTTTAGACAACTTAAAGGACCAGTTTGTAACAATTGGCAGAAATGGAATATAATATTAATAAGTATTTTTTCTTTCGTGTATAAAAGAGTTGTTGTGTTTTTGTTACCTTAGAATGAGCCGTTTATCTAAATAGGACCTCTCCACGGAGTCCGCCATGTTGCATCGTTATGTTTCTACAGTATCCCAGAACGGACAAACTAAACGTGGTTAACTTTTCCTGCTTGAGCCGGAGTCGATAACGTTACATGGTCCCAACGCCGCTGCACCCTCTCTCTTGCTTCACCATTCACTTCCCACACACACTTTACGCACTCTACTCATATAACAACTAGAGAGGGCCATTTGTGTTATCGTGTCGGCTACCGTAGCAATCCTACACGCTTGACGCACGGAAAAAGTTGACTTTGGTTGTGATCTGCAACCCCCCCCACTAGATACTGTCAGATCCTTCACACAGTTCCTTTTAACTACCCTATCTTCAGAATATGAGATAAAATGGGCCCTTTTAAACAATTTTTAAGGGTAGGACAGCGAGTGGGATAGATTGTAGTCACAATTTATGTAATCAGATTACATTAATAATGTTAAACTGAAGATATTTTGATAGGGAATTGCTGTTTACTGTTTCACTGTTTGTCACGTCTTCCACCTTTCCCTCTGAGTGTTTACTGATGTTTTTTTTTTTTTTACTTTTTAATTTCATCATCCACGGGCCCCCAAAAGTCAACTTCCATCCACCCTCAGCCTCTCCTGCTAATATTTGTTTTTCTCACTACCGCAGTCATTATTTTATTCTTCTTCCACCCTCACTGCTCCCTTCTTCCCCAAGATGAAAAAATGGTAAATAAAGGCAAGATTTCATCATTCTCAACACAATATAGACCTGCAGATACTTGGGGAAAATGTTTGTGTGTGTTTATGTATGCGTGCACGTGCATGCTCCTCCAACTGGGAATATGAGGCGATTATATCATCATTATTAGTTAAGGCTTTAAATTTACATTTCATTATGTGTGAGCATAAATACACAACTATAACTAACTGTCTACAAATATGAGCTTTATATGTGAGTATGCGTAGGTGGCACATGTTAGGCATTTACACTGTGTGTGTGTGCGTGCGTGCACACGCGTGTTACGCCGTGTTTGCATGAGCTCTATGAGCGCTAACCAAGTGGAAATGACAGTAATTAACTAAATGAGCTACATCTGCACCTGAGGGGGAGAGAGAGGCGGAGAGAGAGAGAGAGACATAGAAAATATGAAGCCGCTTCTGTAAGAGAAAGAAAGGGAAATGAAAGGGTGTACAAAGAGAAGGGGGGTATGAGAAGGATGGTTTTCAAGGATGACTATTAGAAGGGTATATGTGAAGAGACGTAAAAATGAGACCGAGACGGAGTTTCATCCAGCTGCCATGCTGTTTTTACATCTCTCCCATTTACCAAGTTTCCTCCTTGCCCTCATGAACCACAGGTGAGGAGAGGCCTGCAGGCGCTATAACCCAGAGGAAGTCAGTCCCCCTCCCCATGTAAGCAGAACTATAGGAGCCCCAAGCTCCAGGCCTCACCGATTCACAAAAGCTTAACGTATCACAGCCTTAAGTGACCTAGAAAAAAACTTGTCAAATGGAAATAATTCCTCCTACAGTGCTTTTTTCTTTTTTTTGATCTTTCCTGACATGGCAGACTATGGATTAAAGTGTAGATGTCAGTACTGGAATGCAACAGGCATTACTTTTTAATGTTAAATCCAGCAGACATCCCTGTGAACTTCAGGTTACACCATGCTGCTTCAAAGGCCAGCTGTTTCTTTCCTTTTGATGCTCTGCTGATACTGTTGAGACTAAACTCCTTTTATCACGCACACATGATAATTAAAAGTTTAAAAAGTTAGACAGTCGGAAACTAACATGCTGGTACATAAAATACCCTTGTGTACTGATGTTACTATAAGCTGCAACATAATAACATACACAGAAAAGAGGATACAGTATGCATACAATACAGCTAGGGCTGGGCGATATGGCCTAAAAATAATATCGTGATATTTTTAGGCTATGTTGCGATACACGATATATATCGCGATATTTTCAAATATCCTCTAAGCACTTCATAAATGCTCAATTTAACCCTTCGATGCATACAATCACACCAATATGATGATTCTTGTAGTCACTGCAGCACACTGTATGTCTGCATTAAAACATTCTTGTTTATATTCATTAGTGGTTTCTTTTGGAACAATTTTAATCTCGTGCTCTAGCAGTGGTGGACTGTAGGCTACTCAAGTACTGTACTTAAGTACAGAGCAGGGGGACCGACCCTCCCCGCAGCGAAAGAACGAACAGCGAGCCCTCACTCAACGGCCCCGCGGAGACACGAGCCCCCTGCCCCGGGCCTTAACTAGAGCAGTGTGCGGACTGTCGCGGAGGAAATGCGCCCGGTGAGGGCCAGTCAGTCAGCCCACTGAGAAGTGTAAAAGTATTTCCGGTTCATTATTAAACTGTTCATGGCAAACATGTAAAGAGGCGGATGGAGCGGCTTTCATATATTCAATGTATCGCCCACCCCTACAATACAGTATGCTTTAGGTTACACCATGCAGCTTCAGAGGCCAGTATTAATGTTAACAGTTCAGCTGTTTATTACCTTTTGATGAGCTGCACTGCTGATACAGTTATCATAAACACATAATCATTAAAAGTGTTTTTTGTACACAGAGTAAGAAACTAACATGCTGCTACACAAAACAACCTTGATGTTGGCATCTGCATAAGCTGCAACATATTAAAATACATAGAAAAGAGGATACAGTATGCATACAATACAGCATGCTTCTCTGCTTTAGGCTACATCAAGCAGATCCCGAGGTGAATGCTGAGCTTCAGTAGTTTTTTTTTTTTGTACTCTTAGTAATCTTTCCTGCTGATACATTTGAGATTAAGCTTACTTTGTGAAATGCAGGTGCAGCCCAAGAGGAAAAATAACAAGAGCCCTTAATGAATAATTGACCTTGCAGCAATATTCAATCATGATGGTGCAACATAGTGTAACACTGGAGGGGAGGAAATGGGGCTGTGTATTGGTAAGAATCTGGCGATACAATACGCATCATGATACAGGGGTCACGATTCAATACATTGCAATATATTGCGATACTGTAAGCTGTACAGTATATTGCAATTTTGTAAATCTAATTTTAGAAAAGAACACCCTGCTACATGCAAAAAATCTAAGTAAAAAAGTGCACTTTTTTATGCAATCAGGACAGTGGGATCTGCACTTGCAATATCAAACATCATAGCACTACTTTTTGTGCAATCTGAGCAACTGCCTGCTACAAATCTTTGCATGTAAACTATTAATTAAAAATCAATTGTGTTTTTGGGAATTGATACGTTATCATAAAATATATACAATATTGCGATACTCAAGTATATCAATATTTTCTTACACCCCAAGGAGAATATTATTTCACCTTCCTGTTACACCGTGTCTACACGGGAGGCAGAGTGCGAGAAGCATGTTACAGTGAATATCGAATGCTTGAAATGCTCATCCCCAGTGTTAAGGCTTGTTCACATGACCACTGGTGTAGCCAAAATCACTTTGTTCTCATCAATACTACTTCTGTTCTATGGAAGTGAAGTACAGAAATGGTGCATTCAGGTGGTCGTCAATACCTTGTAAAGTTGAAAATGTCTTGGTAAACACAGATTTATTCTCAGTTTCAGTTTGGATGATGTTAGTGTCCTGATTGTCTGGATCCACTCTGACAAGAATACAGTGCTGCCCGGGGGAAGCACTGATTCGGTGTGATCATTTGGGAATTTTTGAGCATAGACATTGACTAAATTAAAGATGACTATTGGCACAAATCATTATCTCTACTCTCTCTTGTAAATCCCATCAGTATAATGCTTGTAGAGGCAGTGAGGTCTAGCGGAGCAGATTAATGGTGAGGCATGAATAATGCCAACACATTTCCAGAAAAGACACTGTTTTTACTCTGTAAAAGTAAAGGAGACAGAAGCAATAATTGAGCTCATTATTCTAAAACAAACTCCCACTCATGCTGTCTTGCATGTTTCAATACTAACTTTTCAAAGTGGATCTCCTAAATTGTTGAAACAGTATGAAATATGCAGTAAGTGTTGATGGTTGTGTAATGGCTTGTCAGGTGCTGAATGTGTGTGTATTTGTGTGTTACACATGATTTGTGTGCATGTACACTGGTGGAGATGGAGGCGGTTCTTTTAAAGGGGCTATAACTGATATTTTACACTAACCAAGTATCAAATGACAGAAAATTAGTTATTCCAAGTTTAAGAGCAAATTCTTGCAGATGTTAATTGTCAGTTTAAGAAACAGATGCAGATTATTGATATAATGTGTGCCAGGATAGAGTGGGATTCAGACAATTACCTCCACCTGTTCTGTCCTGTGAGAATATGCAGCTCTCCCACATGTCTCTCTCTCTCTCTCTGTGTGTGTGTTTGTGTGTTTGTTTGTGTGTGAACAGTTGCAGCTGCTGTTTGGACTGCCATCAGATATATTTGTAATGTTGTAGATTAACTGGAACATTTGGAATTCATGATGCATTAATAGCTTTTTGTCCTCCTCAGCTTGGTGAAGAAGCATGTTTGCCATTAGTCAGTAGCAATTCTAAATGAGGTTTACACAAGCTTGTTAAGCTATAGATTTGTATTAGTCATTTTATTTTACTTTGGAGTAAAAAAGTTACATTAACTACAATAGGTAGTAATGTAAGGCTTGTGAAATATGGACAAAAATATAGGGGGGAAAAAAACGATACAGCATCGTATCGCGATATTTTGCGTGGCAATATTGTATCGATACACTGACGTCAAGTATCGATCTTTTATTATATAAACTATTAACCTCTTAATTATTACATCCTATTATGCCACTATTCTGTCTTTCAGAGGTTGTAGTGGGTCTCAGTTTTAAAGCTTGAGTGAAGATACTGGAAACATATGAAACTATAAAACCTAAGGAATCAGTTGTTACCTACCATGTCATTGTAGCTTGTCGGGAAGAACTGTGGAAGTAATCTTTAAAGATCATTTATTCAATTGGTTCTGCCTTTTCCTAGTACAGTCTAAGACTGTTTTTCACAACGTCAGCTGTCTCAAGAGGCTAACAGAATACTCAATAACGCTCCAAAGTTACGCTAAATTTTGGCGAGGAAAAACTGGCATGTCCATTTTTAGAGGCCATGAAGGAGAGGAAATAGGGCTGCTCTTGACCTCTGACCTCAATATTTGTGAATAAAAACTTGGTTTCACAGAGTGAAAACTGTATCTTATTAGTAGGGATGCTCCAATCCAACTTTTTCAGTCCCGATAGCAATACCTGCATTGGGTATTGGTCGATACCGAGTACCGATCTGATACCAGTGTTTAATTAATAAGCTGTATGCTTCACTGTGTGGAAGTGACTGGGATCATTCTTTTATGTGTAAGGCAACATCAGGCTTGACTTAAACATTGTTTTTTTAACTTTGTGAAACAAAATGTAACAAATAAATTCATAGATATACATTTACTGAATTATTTATTATTAAATAATAAATCGTACACTTGCAACTTGATAAAAAAAAACCTTTAAAATGAACAGGAATTATAACTCAAGTGTAAACCTTTTTAATGCAGCAACAAATTGGTCAAAACTTTTCATATTCCAATATATAATATACTGTATATGTATGTATGTATGTATGTATACATATATAGTATATTGATATAACTAACCGTAGAACTGAATTGAATAGATTGGCCGGATTGTCACTGATACCCCATCCAGCTATTTGAGTCAGTATCGTCCCGATATCCGATCCGGTATCGATGCATCCCTTCCTGTTAGATAAAACAGATTTTGACAAACTGCATAATTGGCAGTTGAAAAAAGGTAATATATCGCAATATAATTTATTGCAATACTCAGTATATCGTGAAATGTTTAATATCACAATAAGATCGTATTGTGACTTAAGTATGGTGATAATATTGTGTCATGGGGCCTCTGGTGATTCCCACCCCTAAAAAATGATGACCACACGTAAACCCTAATATACTGTATAAGTTATTTCGTAGTACTTTCATGTGACCACGTATCTGCTACAAACCCAGAAAGCTACTGTGGTTGACCTGACAGCTAGCTTAATGAAATAATTTAGGACTTGGCACCCGTGAGCTCAGCCTTTCAGGCAGCACCTCCTTTCAGGTAGTGTATAAATTCCGCCTTGTTAGCAGGTGATCACCAGTCTCTTGGCAGTATAGACACAGCCTCAGTGGCACAATTCAGAGCAAGAAAGCCCTTTATAAACTTCACTATGACCAAGTTGGTGGATGTGTGAAATTGCACAATGTTACGTTATTTTCTTTTCTGATCTCCAACCAGCGTGTGAGTGACTGAGCAGAGAGTAAAGTGTTGCAGGAAGTGGCAAACAGACCCAACCAAACATTCCTTTTTCTTTTTCTCTTCACTCGCCATTTGTCTGCTTCAAGTGATTTTGTCTTTGTTCTTCAGTCATGTGATCCATTTGGCTCACTGAGTGGTTGAGTCAGGAATCCAGTTGTAGTAGAGTCAGTAAAGTGTGAACTCAATAGTGATTTTTTACTGTTGATTCATGTTATCTCTTGCTTGTCATGCCCCAAAAGTGAAGAGAGTGAAGAGATGTAGGTCAGGGCAGAGTGGGAGAAGTCTGGCACCTGATAAATGTGTATAGAAATAATCTCCCTTTTGTGAATGTGTGTGTGTGTGTGTGTATGGGGCAGTTCATAGTGCTAGATGAGGCCAGTGTGAAGCCACATGGGTGAATGCCAGTTTTAGATCATCTTTAAATAAATAAATAGTTTAATGTGAGCAATACTAGTATAGCAGTCAGACACACACACATACACACTGTCCCTTGGGCGAAATTGTACAAGAGCATACATGCAATATGCACACATACATGAGCATTTGCTGCACACATAAAACAGTTAAAACCATAGGCTGTATATATAAATGGACGACATGTCTCCACTTCCTCCCACTGTGCAAAAGTGAAGCAAAAATATCCCGGATACCGGGGCTACCATCTTGAGGTTTTGATGTCATTTGGAGCCAGAGAAACCGCCTGAATTAATCACGAGTCGAGCACGACTGCAGCTTGCTAGTGTGAGCCACTTAGTTACTACGATAAAAACTACCTAAAATGACAGAAACCATTTTTGGGAAAAATGTATTTGACATGTATTTTTATTTTTTAGTTTGTCCCTTCTGCTAACATAGAGGGGGCAGGATTTATGACCTATACTGCAGCCAGCCACCAGGGGGTGATCCAAATGTTTTGGCTTCACTTTTGGGGAGCTGTCTTGTTGTCCATGTTTGTATACAGTCTATGGTTAAAACACACACACACACACACACACACACACACACACACACACTGGAAGACACAAACTAGACAGATACACACTGAATATAGATGCAGTAACAGGGATACCACATAGACACACACACACGCACACACACACACGCACACAGGGCATATGAGCCAGAGCAAACATGCTACACTTCAAGCAAGACAAACACACAGCTACTACAAACACACATGAACATAAAACACAAGTAAACATCATGGCATTGCTGATAGACATCATACAGCTGCTGAAGCAACACATACCTCATTTCATCAGAGAAATGCAATGCACACACATTGAAATCCTCAGACATGCACATACACTAACATGTGCATACACACAGCTACTCTGTGTCTTACTGAGATATGCACACACCAACATTCCCTCGCAGCACCGCAGACGTTGTGCACACACTCACTAACACACACTGACACACATCCCCTGCAGCTCGCTGCACAGTAATACACATGCCAGCAAGCTGATGGGAGTGGAATGGCCTTACTCCATGTTTTATGTGTTGGACTCCGGCCCACTAGTTCACTTTGATTTGACCCGGCAGCTGAAATGTATCGAGAATTTATTCGTACACATTTTGAAAATTCATCTTGAGACTTTATTCCTCAGATGGCCGCCTTGGATTTTGTCTGATCAGTGCCAAGTAAGCTTGTGCTGCACAGCAAGATAAACATTGAATATTTCATAGAGTAGCTGTGTATTGTTTTTCAACTCCTCCACAGGTACACCTGTATTTAGGTTAACTGTCTTAGGAGACATGCAGTATGTACATAGTGTGGACAGGGGACGAAGCAAGGGTAATTGGTAGCCTTTTGTGATTCTCAGAAATAAAACCTCATTTCCCATATTCCCATTTTTTGTCTGCAATGGCGAGAATTGCGTTACTTGTCGCATCACCTTGGCTGTTAAAGCAGTAGTATTTAAAGTTGTAAACATTTCTGGCTAAAAGATGCTGGTGCCAGGAAAACTGACTGAGCTGAAGTAACCAGGAGCACTTATTTGAATTATGTCAAAGTTTGGGTCATTACAGGAAATTTCTTCTTCTTTTTGTCTTGGTAGCAGTTAGGGCTGCTAAAAATTATTTTCATTATTGATCAATCTGTCAATCTTTTTTTGAAATTAATTGATTAATTTAGTCCATAAAATGTCAGAATAGTGACAAATGCCCATCACAAGTTCCCAGGGGCCGAGATGACATCTTCAAATTGCCTCCTCCTTCAAACAACAGTTCTCACATTGAATATACAATGATATGAAGCAGAGAAAAGCAGCAGATCTGAGAAATTGAAAAGCTGGAAACAGTGAGTGTTAGGCCTTTTCCGTCAATGAATCAATGAATGACTTAAACAATGAATGGATCATTGGAATTGTTAAAGGTGCTCTATAAGATATCCAGAGCATTTACGTAGCAGCAAACAACTATCTGCCATGTAAAGATATAGAGGAGTAAAGTCTCTGTGCTTTGTTGACATAGCCGGCCTACCTTGCGTGCTTTTTAGTGCATGTTAGTGCATGTGAGTGTGCTCCACTGGCTAGCTCAAGGCCGCCGCTCTGCACACTGCTTTCATATAGCGGTTACAGCTGATAACATTGTCCCGACTGACAGCGTTGTAGTGGAAACACCCACCCTCCAGTTCCCCCTCAGGTAAAAACTCTTAGCTCTGTCAGCACTGTTGCCATATTTTGCACTGTTAATGCTGTTAGTGCTGCGAGCTGCCGGCTCAGCTATCGCCATGTTGAGAGCCGTCCGGAGGCAATAGAAATGCTCCCAATCTCACATTTAGCAACTTTAGGTTTCTGTTGACTAATCCATTAATTGACTGATTGTTTCAGCGCCTGGTTATACATTTGTCTCAGAATAAACATGGCAATGTCCTGTTGATGAAAAAATGCTATATATAGAAGTTTTAATGGGAGGTAAGGGATAAAATGTCAAAAGATAAAAAATACAGCTTTCAAAGAAGTGCTTGTGAGAGAGATAAAGACAGTGAAGAAAAATTACTAAAACTCAAGCAGAAAAGTATGAGACGGGCAATTAAAAAAAAATCAAATACTGAAAAAAATTGGAAAGACTGGAAGCCAACAAGGAGAAGTCAGAAAGAAAGATGTTACTGAAACTGCTCTTCTCTGTCCTCGTTTGAGTGTTTACCCCCAAATGATCTCTCCTCTTCTTGTAGTGCAAACACATCTGAACCATGAAATGTGATGCTCTGTCTTTCACTGTCCGTGGGCAGCTCTGCACAACATCACATGCTCGAGAACACCCTAAATTGTTTCTGGCTTATTGGAGAGACTCGCTCACACATTTAAAACCATACTGCTTAAGGTCATCATAAAATAATTTGTACTCGCTGCTGCTTCTTTTTTTCGCAAAAGCATAAATGTTGAACCGAGGAGCTCTGGGTTTATCTCGCTTTATCGACCCAGCCTGACCTCTCCTCAGTCAAATTATTTCGCCATCTACCTCTGTATTAATCTAGCTGTCTTTCCTATCAGTCCTTATCGTCTCACTCTATCCGTGTGTCGCCTCTCTGCGTTCCTCTCTCTTGATCTATCTGTCTGTCAAGGCGACCCTTCCTCTCTGCTACATCTCTGTTTCTATCCATCTGTCTGAATCTCTCTCTCTTCGGGCGACATGGGCCCAGTCAAATTGATCACATCACCCCATCCGTGTCCCCCTCGCAACACACAGATCTCTCTCCCCTCCTCCTTGTACACCTCTGGCTGTATAGACAAGACCATCCATCAGTCTCTCTCTTTGTCTCTCACACACATACACACAGATCTCTATTTTGACATACAAAGGCGTTCTGCACTGCTTCTGTCCACTTGTCTCTTGTATCTGTCTTTTGCATCACGTCCTTCTCTCTTTTTTTTTATTTTCTGTCCATCCATCTGTCTCTGTCTGCCTCGATCCAGACACATCCCTGTCTGCTGTTTGCGTTTCCAAGACGATGCCCTAATACAGTTATGCTCCATCTCTGTCATCGTGCATGGCAACGTTCCACTGCTTCATTACCACGGCAACAGAAAACTGTCCCCTTTCATTACGGAGCTTATTAATGCCACATGCACATATGAGCACACGCACATACAGAGCTAAAATGGGAAGAACAACATACACGATTAGACACGCACACATACACACACACAGCCATGGTTACTTGCAGAGGAAGAGAATAGATCATTGGATCCACGCACACAAACACAAATAACACAAATTAAAACACAGACGGAAGAGTGATGCTCAGACTCTAGCATGAATATTAACTTGCTCTATAATTGCCTGGCCATATTAAACTTGGGGGCTCCTCCTCCAGTATGTTAGACATTCAACATACTGCAGGATACGCACTACTGGGTTCAACTTAACAGCATTAAGTGCACTTCACTGCCTGGCTAGGGCCTCAACAAACGATACACACTGCATGCACCGCTGACTCTAAACTAAAGGCACTATCCGGTGCCTAACCACAAGCTAAAGCAGCCCTCACACTGCAAGCAAAACACACAAGGGCATTAGACACCTTTCTCTTCTGTTCATAAAGTACGAGATCTCATTTTTGATAATAAAAAACACATAATGTTTGTCATTGAGCATGTCCTGAACAGAAAGGATGCAGTATGTGAAAATGTAATTTGTCTATCAAAGACAACCGAGGAAAGTCACTTTCGTTCGCTGTAATTTTGAGCTGTCAATCTCTTTATAGCTTTGTGTGAAATATCTTGCAAATTAATTTCCTAAAGTAGACGTGACAAGTTTTTTAACAGATGAATTATGCAAACTAACAAAACTGAAAAATGTAAGTCACTGATAATTGATGCAAGTAATGTTGTCTTGAATTGACCGACACGTGTCTTTCTCGAGGAGGTGAAACTCCTTCTGGGTGTGTATTAAGTTGATGATACCACTTTTATACAACTCAGTGGTCAAGTCAGTTGTCACTTTTCCCTGTCTTGCTTGGCTGGGCAATATGAGCCCTGCCAACGGAAATTGGCTGAAAACCGTAGCAACCGAGATTACAGGTGTCAAACTACCTCAGCTGGCTGACAACTGTAACAAGCAGGCTGTCAGTGGGAGCTAAGGCTGCCTTAAATCACCCCCCCTGCATCTCATTTATGAAGGGTTAGAGCGACTCCCCTTAAAGCAAAGATTGAAAAAAATGCCAGGTCCGACAGGACAAACACGACGGCGAGGCTATACTAGATGTGCAACATACAGACGGGGGACAAATTAAAGCAACAACCTGAATAAATGAATGGAGAAATATTAGGACTGTCAATTGATTAAAATATTCAGTTGTGATTAATCGCATGATTGTCCAAAGTTATCGCAATTAATCGCAAATTATTTGCACATTTATCTGTTCAAAATGTACCTTAAAGGGAGATTTGTCAAGTATTTAATACTCTTATCAACATGGGAGTGGGAAAATATGCTTGTTTTATGCAAATGTATGTATATATTTAGTATTGGATATCAATTAACAAAACAATGTCTTGTTACTGTACTCTGCAAGACAGTTTCTGTATTCATCCAAAGAACATTTGTCAATTTCAGGAGAATCTCCTTGTTAAACTGTTATCCGTATCAACAATACTTTAAGCTGATCAGTTTAACAATTCTGCCTCCAGTATTTGGATGAAGTAGTTCATGAAAAATAAGATGTGAAAGTAAGTAGACAAAAGCCTGTTATTTCAGTGTGTCAGCTGCACATCTCATTTTCGCATCGTAGCTACAGGTTTGTAAAATTTAATTCGGCTGTGGTGTGATGAGGTTGATCCAACCTTGCAAAGTGAAGCGACATGTTTCCTTGACAAACAAGGAACACATTTTTTTCTCGCAAATTAATTACTTTATAATTTCAGAATATTCAAGTTTTTTTTTCTCGTACAATTTGTTTGTTTTTTTTTCTAAATTAACCACTTAAATCTCAGAATTTCCACGATTAAAGTCTTAACTTTACAAGAAAAAACTTTGATGTTCTCGGCGTTGTCAAGCTGATGTTTCGTTTTATGCATCCAACAGTTTTCAATGCAACTGGCTGCCAATAGACCTGCACATCAGGGACAAGCTGTTCAAACAGGCCCTGAGACAAAGGATAACAGCATGCGGTGAAAGGTGCTCTCATTTCTTTTCAAAAAAGGTGACAGGCAGAAATAAATGTTTCTATGGTATAATCAGTTACCCGATCCATAGCGCAACCTTGAGCTAAAGCATGGCATTTGAGACTGTCGAGATAAGACATTTTCCTTCCTGAAATAAATTGTAATCGATACTGACACAGACTGATAGAACCTGTCTGCGAGAGATGAATCTATTTGCATCACATCTCTTGGTTTTTAAACAGTGATTAGTAGCAGAAAAAAAAAACTAACCGGCCAACAGCAGCAGTATGGTTTAATGAATCCCACTGCAGGGCAGGAGACTTTCCAGGTCGCTGGTTGAAGAATCTGGGTCACGGACTTAATACATTTAAGTATCCATGTGAAGAAAAATCCCAGACTGAGGCTTTAATAGTAGCTTTAGTATCACTTCCACCCCAGTGGCTGACCGGGGCTTTGTGCCCGCTTCCATTCTAACTGGATGTATTCTGCATCAGTGGATTGCCTTCATTGAGATACATCTAATATGGATGCTGCATGGTTCCAGCCTGGATTTCAGGAGGTTTATCTCACATCCTCTCTGCTGTTCTCCTCCTCGCTCTGTGCTTGAGGAGGGACTCGCGTCATGTTTGTTTTCCAGCTGGGTGTAATTCAACATCGATAGCACTTATCTGTGCTCTGCTGATATTCCCTGGCACTGGGAAGCCAACGGGATAACCCCTCTCGTGTGGCACTTTTGGCAGGCAAACCTCAACAGCGGCTGGAGTTGATCTCAGGAAGAAATTTGGGTACAGACCAGAAAATAAGTGCCAGGGGAAGATTAGTCCCAGTCCCCAAGTAAATCCAGTGAAAATTAAGAAAAGTTTTTAAGCCGTGTTATTGTTTAAGTATTCCCAACGTAATGTACCACAAGGCATGTTTTGGGGTTAGTGGACTCAAAAGATGAGATGTTTGTTAGATAAACCTAAACTGCCTGACCAATCCCTTCTGCCAGGCAAGAAAATTCCCAGTCCCAGCGCTAAATATTGGAAAACCACAAATTCTGCAGTACAGTGCCTTTTTTTTTAATTTCAGTCAAATGAAAGTTTTCTGCTGAGAAGTTGACATTTACAGCTGCACTGCTTTATGCCTGCCGTTGTTAATATTATATGGCAGGTGTGAAAAAATCCATGTTAGCCATGAGTTAAAATGAAAATAAAATAAGATATTGTCATTACAGAATTATATCTCCGGTATAAAGCACAGAGCTACTAGCTTTATGATATTCATGAATTATGTTTAGTATCCTGTATCAACCCATATCCTCAAATAATTTTTTTTGCAGCACTTTCTCTCTCAAGCACACACATGCATACAATCTTTCTTTCCTTTGCTTTTAATGCCCTTGGTGGGTGTGTTATATGCGAATGGACATCTGGCTATAGGAAGGCATTTTAGGACAGTGAAGAGAGAAGGTGTGTGTTTGTGTTTGAGATGAGGCTGGTAGGTGGAGGCGTGGGTGCAATGTGCTAGCAGTGGCCTTGCTAGTTACCAGGAAACAGCTGGCCACGAAAAGGCATTTTAGGAAAAAATGTCAAGGTGTGCCTGTGTGTGTGTTTCTATTAACAGTGATGGAGAGCATTTTTGCATTATTAAAGCTGCAGTTGGTAACTTTGAGCAAATATGAAGTTATTCCTATAAAGTTTGCTCCAGCCAGTGGGTGCTGCTTGGTTTTGACTAGACTGTTTTCAACATGGTGGCCGGGTCACAAACTTTCTCATTTTACAGCTAAACAGTACACTAACGTATGTTTCTGTAAACATTTGAGGCAATAAATCGGCATTACAATAACAGAATATTGATTCATATTTGATCTGCGCTGCCTAGTTTGACCGCTTGATCAGAGTTCACGAGTTTCGTGAGCAGTGTTTGACTGCTGCGTAGAGACTGCTCGGCTGTGATTGGTTGTTTTTCTTCGGGCGCGGTGAAATCTTGCAAATGCCAGAGCACCAGGAGGACACAGAGGATGTTTTTTTTCCAACAGATTATCTGTATCATGCACCACTGCAAGGATATAGTGACAGTTTTATAAACAAAACTTTTGATCATATTTGCTCAAAGTTACCAACTGCAGCTTTAAGCACGAGCGTGTGTGTGCACGACATCAGACATCAGGAACAGTTCAGAAAGGAGACAATAGTTTCTGCATTTTGTCACATGGGTTCTCCACTGCAGGAGAACC